>CM035440.1:62417129-62559629 GCA_020310875.1 Ceratopteris richardii | reverse complement strand
TTGTAACCATGTCTCTTTCAGTTGTAACCTTGTCTAACCCTTGTTTTATGGGATACAGGGGGGTCCCGCGGGTGCTATGCCCATTCACTTGTACAGTTGCAATTTCAAAGTTAAAGTCTGGGAGAGTAGGCTTTGGCTGAACCTCCATTTAGAAAAAAAAAAGTCCTTCGGGACATATTAAACCATAATCCCAGATGCCTTCCGGAGTTTTTTCCAGTCTTTAACTTTGGGCAGTTTAACCTCTCTTTTTGTGGATACTAAAAGTCTTATGGGTATTATTTCTCTTTTTTTTTTTTTAATAAAGGAAGTTCAGCCTTAGCCTATTCTCTCGGATTTGTATTAATTAAAAGAAAAGTACAAGTGAAGGGGACTAGTGCCCACGGGATCCCCCAAATCCCAAAGAGCAGGGGTAGCTTTTACAGAGTTTAGATGGCATTACAAAGATCAACCCTCTCATCAGCCTCATGCGGGGCCCACTTGAGTTTAAGCTTGTTGTTGATCAAAAGAAGCACTTGGTGATGCCTAAAAAAAAGGGGGGGGTGGGGGGGGGGATTTCTTACAGTTACCAATTCTTTTGTCGAGGAGGAACAGCGATTTCTCAATTGACCACTCTTTGGGGGAGTCGTCAAAGTTATAAGCACATTTTCCCCGCCAGATCTTCCATAGGACCTCCCCTCTGATGGCGTTCCAGAGAATCGCGGAGCAGTCAATCGTTTCTCCCAGCAGACCTTGTTTCCAACGGATATGTCTCTGAAGTATAATTTTCTTTTCGACAATCTGCCAGAGCCTGATGGAGTTGGGACAAGTAAAGAAGATGTGAGAAACATCTTCAATGGACCAATGATAACGCCTGCACCAGGGAGGCACCCCACAAATTTTGCTAGCCTTTAGGTTGGTCCAGATTCCACGATGAAGAATTTTCCATAAGAAGACAGACTTTTTGATTTCTATGAGAGGGTGCCAGATAGCCATAAACTTCATGTCCCACCACAACTTCATAGACTTTTTGATTTCTATGACAAGCACCACTTCTTGTTAAGGTTAACCTCATACTCAATGGTTTCTTTGATGTTTGGGATTTTTGTTAGGCAATTACCATTGTGCCATCTGAGACCAAGCAGGCTCGGCATGTCGTGTCCTATGAGAAGACCAACTTTAGAGTGGTCCCAGGCAAGATGTCTACTTTGCAAAGTACATTCTTCATAGGTAACGTTGACGCTAGGGTCAATATCCTCGAAGTTGATCCATTGGTTGGTGTCTTGTTTCTAGAGATGTTTTCATTTTTTGAAGCCTTTGTTCCATAGTCTCTTGGCATTTTGAATGTTCCAATGTTCCACGATCCGGATACCATAGATCGGAAATGAGATAGAGTCATTTTGTTTGATATTGGCCGCCCACTTCCCATCTTCACTTATTCTTGTGAAGCTTTTGACTTTGTTCCAACTCTTCCATAGGTAGCACACAAGATTCGAGCCTTTCGGGATGATTGGGATCGGGAAGACAAAAGGGTCAGAATGTTAAGATTCTTCCAATTTGGGAATCCCACGAAAGTCAACTCATTCTTGTTTCTAAAGATCAACTTGGCCCATGAGGCCTCCCCGTTGCACCATGCCTTAATCAATCATTTTGCCGCAAGTTTGTTAGCCATGCACCCAATGTCCAAAATGCCAAGGCCCCCACTATCTGTTTGGCTGGAGCAAATGGACCACTTGATTTTAGGCGCCCCCCTCCTATTGTGGTCGCCCATCCAAAGGAATTTTTTGCAAATACTTTCAGTTTGGCCAGCTATTGTTCTTTCGATCTCCAACAAGAGAGGAAGTAAATGATCGACGAGATGAGGAATGTGTTGATAACCATTGCACGACCAACGAGATTGAGTTGCATACCTCTCAATACTCAAGGCAAGCAATGGAAAATCGTAACCGCTAGTTGAAGAAGTGATATATGTCAGTTACTCGTTCCGATGAGTCCTACCCAAAGTATAGGAGAGATCAACATCCTTGGACAGTTCCAAACTTATTAGGAACACCCCCGGGTGGTAGAAGTACAGGCCAGTTAAGTCCAATTGCAGAAGGAGTGGAGCCAATCAGTAGTGATTCCGGTGGAAGTTTGGCAGTACATGATGAGATTTTGGTGGATTCCGGTGTGAGTTCGGTACCGTTCGAAGAAGGTACGGTGAATTCCGATTGTACAAAGACGCGGTGCGAAGACAGTTCCGCACTCTCTGGTCAGAATTCGGTCGCCATTGGTGACAAGTTCCCGCCATCTGGTCAAAACGTTTACGATGATAGTGCAGTATGGTCCGGTGAGAGTTTGATGAGTTTCGGTGGAAGTTCGGTACCACTTTGTGGTAATTTGAAGTTTTTCGATGATACTGCGGTGCTGGCTGGTGGACACTTATTGCGTTCACCACTTTTCGGTACACGTCTACCAAATTTCAACACCAAAGTTGAGGAAAGGCTGTTAGACTTGGAATTCAGGAGTCAGTTCGACGACATTTTTGAATTGAAAGGTGCACAGGTTGCCCCTCCAGTCCAGGAAGCTCACGAGAAACCTCCCCAAAATTCAGGGAATAACAACGCCAAAAACAATAGCACCATGAGTGGCTCACAACAACAGCAACAAACACCACCACAGCCGCAACCGCAATTTCAGCAACAACAACAACAGTAGCGAGAGCCAATCGTTCCACCTCGACCGGTTCCAATCGGAGTGACCTATACAAAATTCGACGGATTTTCAGGGGATGACCCTGACGCACATGTTCGCACATTCGAAATCAGTTATGCAGTGTTGAACCACCCACCAGATCCAGCGTACAAGGCCATCGTGTTTCAGGCCATGCTAGTTAATGAAGCAGCAAGGTGGTTGACAGAATATGATATTAATCATTTCGGTAATTATGATGATGTGAGGGATGTGTTCCTGTAGAGGTTTCACTTGAAGAAGAACCCTGCAGAGATTTTTGACTATATGCAAAACAATCGACAGAAACCACACCAGAGTGTCTAGGAGTATGCGACACTGTTTAGAACTCACTTGAGGCAGCTGCCACCGGCGCATGCCAACTTGCCAGATGATGTCATAACACAATGGTTTATCAACGGTTTGAATCCATAGTTAAAAGAAATCATGATCATTCGTTGTGTGGGCAGAATGACATTGGACGTTGTCATTGCAATGGCCTTACAATTGGAGCACAAAGTTGGAGGGTTTACGGAGGACCTCGAATGGTCGAAAGCCAGTAAGAACGTGGCCGAGGACCCGTCCAAACAAGTGTATTGTACTAAGTGTAAGAATCCCGGTCACACCAGTGCCACATGTGCGCTTAACCAAATGTATTGTGCTATTTGTAACACGACAGGGCACTCAACAAAAACATGTGCATACAATGCAAAGGTGCATGATAGAGCGGCAGTAAAAGCCATAATACAGGAGCAGGGCCAGCCAGCCACCCATTATGCATCGCCACAGTTGCAAACCAACCAGTAGCAAGGAAATAGGAACTATCGGGATCAGCACAATAACAATTTCAATCAAAATCGATGGCATGCAGGTACATCGGTTGAAGGTACCTCTCTCCCACCTCCTCGTTGTCATTTTTGTGGCGAGGTTGGGCATATTCGTAGATTTTGTAAAGAAGCCGCAGAATATGACAAAAGAAAGAAGGAAAGACAAAATCCGATGACAAATATGGTTTATATTTCCCCGGTTGATTCACAAGCAGCCACAATACAGACAAGATCGGGAAAACAGTTGCAACCAGCAGCTGAAGTTTTCGAGCCCGGAATTCGTGAGCAACAGCGGATTTTTACAAAGGCCAGTCAATGGACAACTAAGGAGCCGACGGTGTTCCCTGACCCAGTTCCGATAACTCAGTCTCCTCTACCATATACAAGATTGAATACACAGAATTCCACCCCGGCAATATCAGCATCAAAACCCGAGTCGGTTATGACCACAGCACAAATAGACCAGGTATGGGACGTTATATCTAAGGCCTCAATCACACTTCCTCTAGGACAGTTGCTCGCCCTAGTTCCTAGTGTCAGACAACAATTTCAACAACAGGTTAGCCCCGGACCTTCTTGTACTCCAGCAATTGCGACCATACAACCCGAGATGGATCCTACGATGGATCATACGATACCGCTGATCACCGTTTGGTATAAAAACCAGAAGATTACACAAGTTTTAATTGATGGAGGGTCTGGTGTGAATATTGCGATAGCTGCACTCTGTAAGAAACTAGGTTGGACCCAAATTGAACCAGTGCAGTTCTTTGTGCAAATGGCGGACCAATCCAGAGTCCATCCGGTGGGACTAGTACGTAATATTCCTATTACCCTGCAGGGAACTACATTTAAAATGACTTTTGTAGTCCTGGAGTTACCCGAATCTAGCCTCGACTACAACTTACTTTTCGGTCGACCATGGCTCAAGGAAGCCAAAGTCGTGCAGGATTGGTCAGCTCAAGAGTTAATTTTTAAGAACAATCACCGGAAATATGTCGTGACATTGGATGCTATGCAACCTTGTGATTTACACGCACGCCCATATGTAGCAGAGCCCGTCCATATGTTGGATGGGCTATCTGATGATGAGGAGGAGGCTTTCCTCAAGAGCAATAAGGACCTTATCCCATTAGGTACTGTAGACTTACAGTCGGTAGCAGATAAGTGGAGTCCGGCAGCTTGTACGGTCGTACCAATGACCGGAGAAGCAGAAGCAGATGATGACATAACTATGGATGAATCGACCTCCCAACAACTGTTGCAGCCAGCTGATGATTTGGCAAAGCCCCGACAGTTCTATGTACCGGAGGATCAGTTGGTCACGTACAATTTGGGAGATACGGTTAACCCGAGGCCAGTAAAAATTAAGGCCGGATTAGCAGATAAATTCCAAGAAGATTTGGTGCAACTCCTGCGTGAGTTCTCAGATGTCTTCGCTTGGGATTACAGAGACATGAAAGGTCTTGACCCATGAATTTATCAACATAGAGTGGTACTGAAACCGGATGTGAGACCCATCAAACAACCTAGTTACAGGATGAATCCTAATTATGCGGCACAGGTTAAGGCCAAACTTGATCGTTTGTTGAAAGTGGGATTTATTGTGCCAATTGAACATGCCATTTGGATCTCGCCAATAGTAATAGTACCCAAGAAAAATAAACAGTAACATATTTGTGTCGACTATCGGAAGCTCAACACAGCCAGCGTACCGGATCCGTTCCCTCTTCCTTTTCTCGATACGATGCTCGACGAAGTAGCAGGTCACGAAATGTATTCTTTCTTGGATGGCTACAGTGGATACAATCAAGTGAGGATGGCGGAACAGGATATACCGAAGACAGCATTCATCACCAACTGGGGTGTCTATGCCTGCACCATAATGTGGTTCGGTTTACGGAATGCCCCGAGTACATTATAGAGATGTATGCAGGAAGTGTTCTCAACTTATCTGACAACGTATATGCAAGTCTATCTGGATGATTTTTCATTGTTTGACGACACTTCAGCACACCTGTATCATTTATGGTGTTGCTTTGAAAAATGTCGGGAGTACCGACTATGTTTGAATCCTACCAAATCAGTTTTTGCGGTCTCCTGTGGAAAGCTGCTCGGTCATATTATCTCCAAACAAGGACTATAGGTAGATCCTGATAAAGTAGCAGCTGTGTTGGAGGCACCGGTCCCAAAGACACCGAAATAAGTTATGCGGTTCCTTGGCCAGATCTGGTGGCATGGCAGACATTTACGGTGGTTGGCTCATCTGGCGACGCCCCTTAACCGACTTATGACCAACACCCCGCGTACAAAGTGCATTTGATCGGTTGAGTGTCAAAGTGCATTTGATCGGTTGAAGGTTCTCTTGACGCAGGCTCCGATCCTACAACCGCCTAATTGGGAACGTCCATTCCATGTATTTGTGGATGCGTTAGACATAGCGATTGGCAGTGTGCTGATGCAACAAACTGACAAATGGTTTTGGCCCCCTGTACTATGCGAGCTACAGATTAGCTCCTGCAGAGAGGAATTACTCTGTGGCCGAACGAGAGTGTCTTGGTTTGGTGTACTCCGTTAAGAAGTTCCGGCATTACTTGCTGGGATGCAGATTCACTTTCCATGTGGATCATGCCACGCTAGTGTATTTCGTTCGCCAACAACACTTAGGTGGCAGACTTACAGGAGTTTGATTATGAAGTTATTCACCGACCAGGTACGACACATGTCTTGGGGGACTTTTTATCTCGACTAGATTTCAGTGAGACTCCGGAAGGCATTGATGACACAACGCCGACTATTTACGTAATCGATGTAGCTCCTGCGGACTCTGCAGAACTTCCTGCTGCCCCTGCATACTATGATACGTTAATGACTTTTCTTACTGATGGTTGTCTACCTCCTAATACACCCGCTGCTCTACGTCGGAAAATTGCAGTCTATAGTCGACGATTCTGGTTGGTTGTGGGTCAACTATATTACATCGATCAAACTACTGTCCTACTCAGATGTATCCCTCCACATGAATCGACATCAGTTATTGCCATGGCTCACTCAGCACCCACTGGAGGACACTTCGCAGCTGATCTTACTCATCGCAAAATCTTGCAAAGTGGGCTCTGGTGGCCTACCATGTATAGAGATGTTGTTCAATTTGTGCAGCAGTGTGATGTCTGTCAACGGTTTGGACAGCCCTTCCAGCGACATTTCTTTCCTCTTCAACCGGTTCTACCTTTGGAGCCCTTTCAGAAGTTGGGTTTAGATTTCATTGGCCCAATTACACCCTCAGTTACCCTCACCAACAACTAATATATTTTGACCTGTACAGATTATGCCACTAGGTGCGCGGAAGCTTGGGCTTTACGTTCTGCCACAGCTGTTTTGGTGGCCAAATGTTTGATGAAGGATGTCTTCCCTCGATATGGATTACCTCTGGAAATAGTGATGGACCAGGGCACACACTTTGCAAACAATTTAATGCAAGTGCTGACTCAGACTTTCCAGATTGTGCACAAATTCAGCTCACCTTATTATCCACGCGCCAATGATCTTGCTGAAAGAACTAATAAGACTCCGCTGAATATTCTTCGGAAACTGATCTTGGAATGTCCGGAACGATGGGACCAAATCTTACCTGTAGTTTTGTGGGCTTACCGGACCACGTACAAAGTGGCACTCAGAACGACTCCGTTTAAACTTGCTTATGGATTGGAAGCTATTGCGCCAATGGAAGCAGTGGTACCGAGCCTGCGAGTCGCCTTATCTCAGAAATTGCTGTCGGAAGAATCTTTTTCATTTCGGTTGGATGTGCTCAGATCGTTGGATGAACAACGTTGGGAAAGCTTCATGATTCTTCAAGAAGTTCAGCTACGCCAAGCCCGTACTCATGATCGCTTTCTAAAAAGCCCTGTCTTCACGATTGGCCAACTCATTTTATTTTATAATGCTAAAACCAATCGCTCTACCGAAAAATTTAAGTTATGGTGGTTTGGACCATATCGGATTGCTGAATAGGTGGGACTTGCCACTTTTCAGTTGGCGACCTTAACAGGTGTTTTCCTTCCAAAAGTGATTAATGGCTCTAAGCTCCGCCCTTATCACCCGATGTCTAGTAACTCCTAAGGTGTACTCGATCATTTTTTTCCTTTTTTTAACTTGTTACTTGCTTTCTTTTTCTACTTCCCATGTTTCGGTTGACCATCTGACTATAATCCTTTTGTTTTGCTGATTTAATCATGATTAATAGCCGCCTCTATGTCACTGCTTCTTCTCATGCATGCATGCCACACTTATGAAGGATATCTCTCCAATATTGCGTTATGAGTAGGGTTTTGCCGCCTGATTTTTTCCGTATTCCTATTTAATCTTGTTCTTTCCACTGTTAATAGCTATTGTGTTTATGTGTTTGCGAGCTCTGTGTATTCTGTGTTTTCATGTATCCTTGTGCACGCCATGGAAGCTCTGGCTAATATAGCAACCTTCCGTGCGGGTCTCACTCCAGATGTGAGTGAGTACTTGCACACTCGGGGATTGTTGGCCTTCGCTGAATTGCCTTGGCATTCAGTGGAGTGTCACCCCTTTCACGCGCAGATTATCTCTACCATTGCCGCCACGCCCACTACGGAGCAGTGTTGACCGATTACATGTTTAAACCCTCGTGTAGTGATCACTCTCAATATGTTTGCTGAGGGATTTTGACTCCCTCAGGAAGGATTGGAGAATGGTCCACTCCTTCCTCTTGCCACCATGAAGGAACTGTTTCCCCGGCACTCATCTAATGAGTTTGCCATCCTTTGGTGACCCAAACTAGAGCATACTGCTTTGCAATTCCTGGTCGTCGTGCTAAATTTGCAAAAACGCACCTATGGTATATCTCGACCCTTTTATTCCATGATAGATACGGCTTCCCACGAACCTATGAATTTCACATCCTTTTTCTTTAGCCGCATTCACCGAGAATGCGTAGCGGTTACAAAACGAATCGCCAAGAATAACATCCCTCGCACACGCTTACCCCATATCCTAACCTTCCTCTTGCCGGTGCTCCAAGCCGCGCAACCACCTCCTACCACTATGGTGCACCATGAAGAATCTACTCAAATGATTGACGACGATGATGATGAAGATTTGCTTCAATTCTTTCGACGCAAATGCAGATGTGTTAGTCCCTCCCAGAGTGAGGTACAGGGTTCCATTGCGGGCCACGAAGCTGAGGTTTTCCATGACACTACCACCTCATTACAGGTCGAGTCCGCTCCATCCTCTTCTCTTAAGCAGTCGGATCAAGATACGAATATGGAAGATGTAGCTGAAGTTTCCTCGCAGGAGGAATCTCATCAACCGGATGCGGATGTTGTGAAAGAGATCGCAGATGTTATGGGAGGTACGGACTGTCGAACTTCTTTGTCACCACCTGTGGATGTCCAAGCAGATGCAGTTAGTGTCGAAGCAAATGCAATCAAGGAAGTGACTGACACTGCTGAGGCTGTGATTGAAACTGCTGAGGAGATACATCATAATGAGATCGGAATCATGTTGGTGCCGAGCGTCCTTCTCCTTCTTGCTCCACCAACTACCAGTTCTGAGCCTATTGCAGTTATTCGTGGTGTAATCTCCATTGCCATCTGCGAGGCGTCCATCCAACAATTATCTTCTCTCGATTACTCTCCACCACCCTCCCCTCATCTGTTCTCTGCCTCATCGTCACAACCTCCTCCTTCTCTTTCGCCCCCAGCAGTTATGTTCACCGAATTGGAGTCTATGGGCCGTCTTCTTATACAATTTTCCCAGCAATTGCCCCTCCAAATGAAGTTAGCTACTCAGAATATTCGACAAGAGTTGCAGAATCAGGTGGATTTACTTGAAGCTGATATTACCCCACTCTAGGAAGAAGCCAATGCGATCAAAGCAGAGAATCACGCACTACAGATTCAGCTTCAGCAACTCCAAGAACGGTTAGCAGAGCAAGATAATCTGATTGCTCAATGGGACAACGCACTTACTAAGTTAATCATTAACACAGTAATGTTGTGTTTAACATTAATAAGTCTGTGCGAATTCGTATTTGTTAATTCGTGTGATAAACGTACTAGGTAGTGATAATCTTTGAATTGAAAGACAGCTAACTATTTAGTTGAATGTTGAATTGGGAAAATTAAACAAAGGGCCTCTGTACTATCAGACTCGTGTCCATCCCCAAGAACCCAGAAACGAGATTAAAAGTGGCTTATAGAAGCACTTTTAATAGTCCCAAGTTTCTTTCTCCCGATTGTCGGTGATCTAGCCCTTGTCGTTCCATCTATCCGCAGGGTCCTCCACCATATTGAAGTCTCCGAAAATTACCACGTTGTGGGGGAGCAAGTCAAAGGAGGCCCAAGTGTTCAATCTCTCCAATTCCCCATTAGGGGCGTACAAAGAAACTAAAGTAAATCGAAAGGGGGCACCAAAGGAAACAACAATCCATCGATGGCTCTAGTCTTCAATGGAGATCTCTAGCTTTTCAAACCAGAATTGATTTATGCCAATTACCATCCCACCCGACCCCTGGGGGTGCGACGTTGAAATCCAAACATGGGTCGAGGAGACATGTCTAAGATGTTTTTGGAGGTCTGCTCCATCAATTTTAGTCTCTTGAATACATATAAAATCTGGGTTAAGGCTAATGTCGTGCAGCCATTGACCAATGATGGTCGCTCTTCAGGGGTTGGTTAGTCCCATAGCATTTAACGAGATGATGATCATTGTCGTAAGTTACCCTCTTTGTGGAAGGGGGCCTTATCCTTTCTCTTCTTGGATTTGTCTTTCTTTTTCTCTAGGAGCGGGTCCTGACTTATCAATTTGTTCTTGTGGGGGCTCTTCCAAGGTAGCTCAAAAGGTTGTTTTCCCTCGCGGGAGGCCTCCTATTGGAATGAACCGAAAGCCGTTTTCGGAATAGTTGATCCAATAATGGATCTTTCACTATCCATGTTATCTTCGTTACTAGTAATAAAGCCGTCTTCTTTGCTTGTAGTGTAACCCTTCTGGTAGGTTTCTTTGTTGTCAGGTATCTCTAGGGCTTTGTCGTTGGTGTCCACCTCAAACTGGTTCCTACCTAGGTAATCACGCTCATTAATCTCCTTTTCCAGATTGCAATAGAAGTTGTTTGGGGGACTATCTGGCATATGGTTTCACTCAGATATCGCCCTAGGGCTTCTTTTCCTTCTTCTTCTGACTTCGATGAACCCATCTGTGTCAGCTTCTGGGTTATGGGGGAACTTCCTCTTCATTTGTCAGGCGATTCATTGTTGTCTTGAGCGTTTCTAGATGCTTCTTATTTTTGTTTGCTTTTTTCTCTTAGTGGGCAATCTTTAATCCTTTGGCCTTGTTGGCCACAACAAAGGCACACGTTAGGTAGGTTTTTGTAACTTCCTCTTCATTTGTTGTCTTGAGCGTTTCTAGATGCTTCTTATTTTTGTTTGCTTTTTTCTCTCAGTGGGCAATCTTTAATCCTTTGGCCTTGTTGGCCACAACAAAGGCACACGTTAGGTAGGTTTTTGTAACTAATATCTTGTTCCCAGACATCCCCTTCGCCTAGGTCCACTTTGATCTTTGATGGAAGCGGCATGCTGAGGTTAGCCTCGACACAGATTTGAGTGTGCCACCGATCATTGAACGAATGGCTCACGCCTTCATAAATGAGACCACCAATATCTTCCCGCGAAGCCAGCGGCTTGCCGATAGGAGATACAATGTCCCACATGAAATTGTACAAGAAGTATGGCAGGTTAGTGAGCTCGACCCAGAGACGGTAACGAAGAGCTTTAGATTTGTCGGGAGTAAAATCGGGGGACCATCTGAACAGGCATAGGGTCACCCGCCCGAGTTGCGAGGTTCCGACACTGAGGGCTCGAAACGCCATATCTTCATTCTCAAAGATTAGCAACATATGACTAGCCAGTAAGAACGGACACTTACAAACAATCAACCCGCATGGGAACCACTCTTTGAAAAGCCATTGGTGCACAGTTTCGAGTGGAGGCCTAGGGCCAAACACTTGCCCAATGAAACAAACTTGCTTGAGCTCTTCTTGCGTTGACATAATTACAGTTCTACTAAGAGAGGCCAAGGGAGGCTCAACACCCTCGGAGGCTCCACGAGCGACACAAGATCCCCCTCCAAAATAGTGGCTAGGCTACCATTCTCCCCTTGAGCTGGGGTCAGGTTGCTTGTCACAAGGGAGGGGACTGCCAAAGCTATGCCAAGGACCATGAAATATGCACCAGAGAGATAAATCCGAGATGACCTCAGACCACCGATTTGCTTTCTACCTTGAGCTCTACACTTAACCCTCATCCTCAACTTGCTTTCTACCCTGAGCTCTGCCCTCAACTCTGCACTTATCCCTCGCCCACAAATTCCAAAATAAAGATTGCTTGAGCCATGCTTCAACCTCTACTTTTCTACTTGTAAAGGAACCCCCACGAAGAACAAAAAAACCTCCAAAACTTTTATGTTACTCTTGCCAAGATCCCTTGCTTTTTTCTCTTTTTTTCTCTTTATGTTTTTTCTCTTTTTCTATTTCTTGTTTTTTCTCTTTTCTTGTATTTCTTTTTTTACTTTTTTTTTTGTTAACACCAAAGATGCAAAAGAAAAAACACTCATCGAGCTCAATTAACTACCTCTTAAAATGCACTAACAAGGCCAAAGCTTAGATAACTATCAAGCCCCTCGACAACTCCCAAGTGCACCATCACAAAACACACGAAAGAAAACAAGAAAGTTGGATGGAAACCAATGGTGAAAAAAAAAGAAGGGGCCCATGAGCCACGCGTGAGCTTCGATGGGTTCGCTGCTCAACAAAAGGCGGTAACTTCAATTCCAAAAAAATGCGATAGATGGTTTGAAGAAAAGACTTCACCCACGATAGACGGTTTAGTTCCTCGATAGATGGTAAAGTGCATGCTACGATAAACGGTTTAACTCCTCCCCAATAGACTGAAAGGTGCACTCCGCAAAAGACTGTTATACTCCTCCCGCGATAGACGGTTCATCTCCTCCCACGATAGACGCTTTATCTCCAACCGCCAAACTGAAGGTACTGACGATAGGCGCTTGCTTGTTGTTCTCCATGACAGATGCTGGTCACGACGACAGATGTCCCTATTGCAGCACACGACAGATGGCGCAATGGTTCAACTTCTCTCCGACACTTTACCGATCTACTACGACAAATGCTTGCCGGTTATTTCCTGATGAACAAGACGGAGGGTGCTGCTCATGATAGACGGTTAATTCCTGATGAACAAGCCGGACGGCACTGCTCACAAGAGAAGGCACTGCACACGATAGACGGCACTGCTCATGCTCATAGTGGGGTAGGGCTTGAACTCTGACCATCCTCATAACAAGGCAAAAGTATCACTTTTTCTGTGAATCAGACTATATTCTCCCTCATACTTCTGTTCTTGATAGCCAATGTGAAAAAAGACAACAAAATATCATACATAATTTCTTTTTAATACATGAAAGTATAGGTTTAATTGCATCCTCTTTCTTGATACATGAACGTAGAGGTTTCATGGCATCCTCTACAAAACTGTCTCAACATACAAGTTACGTTATTCTATAAGTGATACAAAAAATAGTATTTGTAGGACTGTTATCTACCCCTTTCTTTCGTGGTTAATCTACTATAGTGTGTGTGTGAGGCTTGAGGAGTTGTGAAGTGGGTGTTGGTGTTTCCCACCATTCACTATTTTGCTCATAACTTGAAGCACGTCTGTCAAATTCAATTGAAAGTACCATCATTAGATGTGTCTCGTCGAGAGCTTTGAAATGAATGAATCTGCTATTGACCATATTCAAAGTTTGAAGCTAAGAGAAAAGTTTGAATTTGTGCTTACTATTGTAACAGGCATCGTGACATGCATTTTCAGAGAATTAGTGAGTTGGATATTGTTATATTTAGGTAGTGATGTGTGTGAACACACTAGGACCGCCGGGGCACTTTTTTCCCTCTTTAGGAGGTTTTTTTCCCCCGGCTTGTATATACGCCTATTGCCCTAATGGGCTACTTATCTTTGTACATTCTCTAGTAATACATTCAGTCTTGTGTGTTGTGCTCCAAGCTTCTTCTTCTTCCTTGTGCTGTTCACGTGCTTCCGCAGACGTCTAACTCCAACAATTGGTATCAGAGCAGTTCGTCGCTTCATCTAGGGCGCCGTCGAAACTCCTCCGTTTGCAGTCTCAGAATTGTATGAATTTTGGTGAGCATACTCAGGGTGTTTCCGAGATAAAAACCGCTTTGCTGTATCGTGTCGAAATCACGATCTGAGCTCATTTTGGCCTCCGAACGTACTATCACAGTGCTTGTGCAGGCTATTTCGTCCTTTTGTGCCAAAGGTATATACTAGTTTTTGTTTGCCAGTTTAAGCGTCTCGAAGTCTGCTACAGGTCGAGCAGAACTCGTATGGGCAGTTCTGTTCAACTTTTTGAGATACAGTCAATTTTCTGCATCAAGGTATTTTAGTCACCGGCCATGGCTGAAAGCAGTGATGTATTCCGTATGTTGGCTGTTGAGGATAAGTTGGATGGTACCAACTACCCATTATGGGCTTATATGATGCGACATGTATTGGTTGCAAAAGCATTGTGGAACATTGTGCAGGATGTTGAAAGACGTCATGTTACACCTATAACAATAGGTACTACGAATACAGGTGCTAGAGCTGATGAAGATGGTGTCAAAGATGATATTGTGCAGATTCCTGTTTGTGCTGCTGTTTCTGCTGCACCTACTGTAGAGCATATTCGTTGGGATGGCAAAGATACCTAGGCACATGCATTGATAGCTTTGTCTGTCAAACGTGCCATTATTTCTCATATTCGCTCTTGCAGAACAGCTAGGGATGCTTGGGATACACTTACCACATTGTACCAAGCTAGGAATGAGGCTCGTGTTGCTTACCTCCGAAAACAGTTGGAGAGTGAGCACATGAATGAAGTTGATTCTATGGACAGTTTCCTAACGAAGATCAAAGATTTGAAGGAACAGTTGATTTCTGCTAATGAGGTTATACCAAATAGCTCACTTGTGCAGACCGTTCTGAATGGTCTTCCTGATTCATATCAGAGTTTTGCTTCTACTCTTTGGTTGATGATGAAAGGCAATCCGAATGCCTTATCATTTGAGGAGTTAGTTTTTGTTCTGTTGCAGGAAGATCAGTCCACGCAGAACAGGTCCATTATGCGTGTTGCAGATCAGGCTTTCCTGGCTAGTCAGAAGGGCAAAGGAAAAAATGGAGCTCTTCTACTAGTAAGCAGAAATCTGCAAATGCTGCACATTCGAAGAACCAGGATAAAGATGAGAAGAGATCAGAAAAGCAGAAATTGTTTTGCAAGTACTGTAAAGGGAATGATCATATCATAAAGAACTGTCCAAAACTTGCTGCAAAAGAGGCAAAGAAAAAGGAGGCTGGAATGGTTGTTGCAGAGGCCTCTACACCAAAAACAGAGTCTGCTAATCTTGTGCAGGAAGAAGAATGGGCGTTTACTACTATTTGCAGTTTTGACCCATCTTCTCATGAGCAGTGCATGTCTGCAGTGGACTCAGATGTTTGGTACTTTGACAGTGGGGCGACCAAACATATTACCTCGCAGCGCAGTTTCTTCTCTTCACTCGAGCCTTCCCCTACAGGGAATACTGTCACATGTGCCAACAACTCCTCTTATCTTGTTATGGGAGTTGGTAAGATCATTCTATCTACTGCTGATGGTAGTTCTTTCACCTTGTCAGATGCTTTATTTGTGCCAAGGATCAAGAAGAATCTATTATCAATTTCTGCATTAGCCAAGATTGGCTTGGTTATGAAATTTGTTGATGATAGATGTACAGTTCATGATCTGTCAAATGGCGATGTTATTATTGCTTCTGGCATTTTATGTCGTGGGTTGTATAAGCTCATAGACTATGAAAGATCTGTGAATGATTCGGCATGTGCAGTTCATGATTCTCAGGCTATGTCAGATGCAAAGCTTTGGCATACACGCTTTGGTCATCTGAATTTTGCTAGTTTGCTACGCCTGCAGAAATCTGATATGGTGTCTTCTTTGCCCAAGATTGAGGCACCTGGAAAACATGTATGTGAAGGCTGTATTTTGGGCAAAATGCAGCATTCCTCCTTTCCAAAAGATGGTTCAGTTCGGGCTACGCAGAAATTGCAGCTTGTACATAGTGATGTCTGTGGTCCTATGCAGATACCTTCTTTTGGAAACTATCTTTACTTCGTGACTTTCATTGATGATTTTTCCAGGCATGCATGGGTATATCCATTGAAGGCAAAGTATGAAGTGTTTTTGTGCTTTGAACAGTTTTTGGTTTTGGCTGAAAATCTGTCAGCATGTAAAATGAGCACCCTCCGTTCTGATCGAGGGGGGGAATATATGTCTTCTGATTTTAATGCATTTCTGGCTGAACGTGGGATAAAACACCAGTGTACAGTGCCTTATACACCTCAACAGAATGGAGTTGTTGAACGGAAGAACATGTCACTCATGGAGATGGCGAGGTGTATGGTCAAGAGTCAGGCTTTACCACATAGTTTCTGGCTTGAGGCTGTCATGTGTGCAACATATGTACTCAACAGGTGTCCCACTAAAGTGTTGCAGTCTATCACTCCATATGAGGCTTGGCATGATCGCAAGCCATCTGTTGCTCATCTGCGGGTTTTTGGTTGTTTGGGATATGCACTAGTGCCTGAACAACATCGCAAAAAATTGGATGATAAGGCAGTAAAATGTATTTTTGTTGGGTACAGTTCTGAAAGTAAAGGCTATCGTTTGTATCATCCACAGACTAATCGCATTTTGGTTAGCCGTGATGTTGCTTTTGTGGAAGATGCTATTCAGCCATTGCTTTCATGTACTAAGGAGACATCTGTTAGCTCCAAAGACATGTATGATACTTTGATGACTCTTTTTACAGGTGGACAGTCTAGTGCTGGTCCTAATGAGGCAACTTCTCAGCCTTTATAGGTTTCATATAATGATGTAGATCATTCCATTTCTGATGCAGATTTACATGATGCACTTGTTGATGAGAGAGCTGATATTGAGCAAGCAAAAACTATGCCAAAATGGCTGGTGCAGACTTTGCGTGACAGCAAATTAGATGCACCTTTATCATATCGTACTCGTTCAGGCTCTCATAGTGCCTCCTTTGCATCAGATTGCTATGTTATGGCTGCGTCTAGTCTTTGTGATGAGAATGAGCCTGTTTCTTTTGATGAAGCACAAAATTCAGAAAATTGGATGGCTGCTATGCAATCTGAATATGATGTTATAATGAAGAATGGTACATGGTCTTTATGTGACTTGCCTCTTGGCAAGAAGGCCATTGGCACTAAGTGGGTATACAAGCTGAAGCGTAAACCTGATGGTACAGTTGACAGGTATAAGGCTAGGCTTGTTGCAAAGGGTTATGCACAGGAAAGAGGCATTGATTTTGATGAGACCTTTGCACCTACATGCCGTATGACTACTGTTCGGAGCATTTGTGCACTTGCAGCCCATCATGGTTGGAATGTACATCAGTTGGACATTGAAACAACATTTCTCAATGGTGAATCGCATGAAGAAGTGTATGTTTTTCAGCCCCGTGGCTTTGTGCAAAAAGGGCATGAAAACCAGGTGTGCAGGTTAAAGAAGGCATTATATGGTTTAAAGCAAGCACCACGTGCTTGGTATGAGAAGATACATGCCTATCTGGTTGCACATGGTTTTGAGAACAGTCCAACTGAAAGCACCTTATATGTTAAGTGTGCTAATGATGTGCTTCTGATCATTGTTGTCTATGTTGACGACATGCTGCTCACTGGTCCTATTGAGAAGCATATTGCTGATTTCAAGGCTGATTTGCATGCCTCATTTGAGATGTCTGATTTGGGGCATTTGCATCACTATTTGGGCATTCAATTTATGCAAGTTGATGGTGGAATGGCTTTGTGTCAAACGAAATATATTGACACATTATTGCAGCATTTTGGCCTTGAAGACTGTAAGCCTATTGCCACTCCTATGGAGACAGGTTTACGATTGAGTCTTCATGATGTTGGAGATGCATTTGATGCTGTTCTCTATCAGCAGACTATTGGATGCTTGATTTATTTATGCATTACTCGGCCAGATATTCAGTTTGCTGTCTCACAGATGAGCAGGTTTATGCATTGCCCAGGAGTCACGCATTGGAAGGCGGTTAAGCATATCTTTCGCTACTTGAGTGGTACTCGGCTACTTGGGTTGTTTATCCCAAGGGGGGATCACTACCGCCAGATTTGCATGCTTTTTCTGACTCAGATTGGGTTGGTTGCTATGACACTCGTGTGTCCACCAGTGGTTTTTGCTTCATGCTTGGTAGCTCATGTATATCTTGGTTGAGCAAGAAGGAGCCTACTGTGGCCACTTCTAGGCCGAGTATAGGGTAGCTTTCATAGCGACTGTTGAGTGTGTGTGGCTCAGACACCTTATGGCTGATTTGGGTGTTGGCCAGTCTTCTGCCACCACCATCTTCACTGACAGTCAGAGTGCATTGGCAGTTGCGAGGAACCCTGTGTTCCATGCTCGCACTAAGCACATTGAGGTGCATTATCACTATGTCAGAGAGAGGTTCTCTGCTGGGGAGATCACCTTGGCATATGTGCCCACGCAGGAGAACATAGCAGACCTTTTCACGAAGGCTCTGCCTAGGGAGAAGTTTGAAGCTTTCCGCAAAGCTTTGGGCTTAATTCCTTTTGTGGAGTTATTTCCACATAGCTTGGCACTTCCTTATACATGAGTGCCAGCTCCTTGTTCACCGCATCACTCCCAGGGGGGATTTGTTGATATATTTAGGTAGTGATGTGTGTGAACACACTAGGACCGTCGGGGCACTTTTTTCCCTCTTTAGGAGGTTTTTTTCCCCCGGCTTGTATCTACGCCTATTGCCCTAATGGGCTACTTCTCTTTGTACATTCTCTAGTAATACATTCAGTCTTGTGTGTTGTGCTCCAAGCTTCTTCTTCTTCCTTGTGCTGTTCGCGTGCTTCCGCAGACGTCTAACTCCAACATTGGAGAGGTAGCTGAGACAAGCCACATGCATTGTAGCATAGGCACTTCACTTACCATCATGTGTGCACATGTCTTCATACACTTTATACATCTAATATCTTGGATTGATAATTAAACGTGTAATTAATCCACCACTATATGCACTTGTGGGGTGACTAAGGTACAGTCTCAGTTGACACAAGTCCCTAAGGCTTCACGACTTGGGTACACATGTTTTTGGCATCGTTGTCGAGGATTAACCCAATCAAGGTGCCTTCGTGATGGTTATAGCTACGGAGTGAATGAATCATATGTGTAGATGTAGTTTCAGTTAGTGGCGAGTCACCAAATACTTCAGCACTTGTTACTTCACACTTTAGGAGTGTGTGTAATGAGTTCCTAGGGTTAGGAGTGAGGGAGTGAGAAAGAGGTAGGGTTTAGGGAAGAGAGAGAGGTAGAATTAGGATAGGTAGGTCACCATAAGAAAACCCCAAAAATTGTTCTTTTCAGTTCAAACAAAGGACACTTCAAAGACATCAAGTATAAAACTTAATTCACTGAGAAGTCATTTGCTGGAACACTGATACCGTGAGCGAGGAGCGACTGGTATCATGTGTGAAGCATCGGGGAGAGCACATAGATTTTCGGGTTGTTGAGCACAAGATTTGGAAGGCATACTCTTGTAGGTGAGAACTTTAACTCTATAACCTTAGAAAATCAAAAGAACACACACAAACATGACACGACAATGCATCGGTATCATAGGATAGAACAGAGATATTAGAGTGAGGTTTTGACATCTGCAATGGGTCAAGAGGGAAGAGGAGTGAGGGAGATACACTTTGCACAAAACATTTTTGAGTTTGGACCACATTTGGCTGTAGTATCGCAATCGGTCGAGTTTTGGTATTGCGATACCAAAATTCCCTAATATCACGATACTCGCCAAATATCGTGTATCATGAGTGCCTCCTTGAGGTATCGGGATACCATCAAGGTATCGTGTATCACCAAGCTGAGGTATCCTGGATCACGGTTTGGGTAGTATCATATCGCGAACCTTGTGGTATCATATCATGAGTCATACGTGGTATCATATCATGAGAACAGGAGGTATCGTGTATCGTCAGTCTAGAGGTATCATATCGTGATGTACTTTGGTATCATATCATGCCTTAGGTGTTGTGGTATCATGTATTGTCAGTTGGCAGGTATCATATCGCCAGAGAAGCAGTATCATGTATCGTTGATTTCAGTGGTATGCATTGTGACCCACTCTAGTATCGTATAGATCAGTATCATATCGTAGAGACTTGGTATCAGGTATTGCCCTTGGTGGTATCAAGTATTTCCCTGAGGTGGTATCGCCCATATCAGTATCGTGTATCGGGACAACCAAAGGTATCATATCGTTTGAATCCAGTATCGTGTATCACTTAGAATTGGTATGGACCTGAGTAATATCGTGTATTGTGGAAAACTCTAGCAACCTGAACGTAAACATTGAGAGAAAAAAAATATTGGGGAGAGAATAGAGAAGAGATAGAACTTAAGAGGTGAATGAACTTGAGATTGGGACGAGTGTTAGGCAGTCAAAGAAGCATCATTTTGTATGTAGGAAGTGCTGCCCAATCGAACTCTCATTCTATCTACTCTGACACATCAAGGAGGAAATACCCATGGCCTGTGAAGACATGCACGGTTTAGTCCCAAGGTAAAGTTTCATGTCCTCCATAGAGGGAGAATACCAGATGTCCCTACAGTATGTGTTCACCAACCTACAAGGAGTACCCATTTACCTTGATAGCATAAATAGATCAGTAGCACGAATGATAAACACTACTGATTTAGAAATAGTTCCAAGACCCCCCCGCAAGTATGAAGGTGGAGTTTATATGGATAAGTTGGGTCAGATATATGTAGATTGAAAACTCAGATCAGATCAACGATGGAGGGGAACTAGAAGGGCAAGGAACTTCTGGAAGACCTAACAATGGAGACATTGTGACTACCCCAAGGGGCAAGTCCGTAGTAACCCAAGTCTTGAGAGGGGATCAATGTCCAATTTTATGAGTGTGTCTTTACTTTATACGATCCTTATAGTATACTATAAGATGGATGTGTGTGTTTCTTTAATTTCATTTTCAATTGCTCAAAAAATAAATTGCAAGCTATTTTTTTATTATTTTTATCACTCCTTTTTTTTTCTTTTTAAAGAGGAAGCTATATCGAAGCCTAATCTCCTTTGTTTGAATTGATTGAAAGAACGACTCTACAAGTGAATGGGCATAATACCCATGGGACTCTCGTATCCCACAAAGCAAGGGTTAGATTGTCCAAAGGTGACACTTGGAAAGGACTACCCAAAGGTAACTGATTTAATCCACTTGAAGGTAATACATTGACCTAAGACCTGCAAGTATCCTACCATATAAAAGGGTTGAACCCTCACCTCCACCTCAAGAGACAAAGCGCTCAACCAAATAGTTCACAAACACAAAGAAAAGCAAATGCTTATGTTCCTACATATGTGAACATATGGATAGTGGCACAAAATATTTTACTTGTGTTCCACCGAAGGTGAAAGGCATCACATTTCCATGGCTTCAGTCTGGATTTTGAAGTTCTGAATGCATCCTATCATTTTATGCCTATCTCTTTTCCATTCGTTGTTATGATATTGAAGCTTCAAAGAGACAAAAAGCATAATGCTCTTTTTTTTAATTATTTTTTAAAATAAAGTTTGATAACTTTACTCTTCCTTTGTTTGAATTGATTGAAAGAACAACTTTACAAGTGAACAGACATAATACAAGTGAGAATTGATGAATGGGGAGCGATGTCTGTCATCGTGAGCTTGGTGAGCAACGCCGTCTGTATACCTCAAGATGATTACTTGATGGATGTGTATTTGATTCATGGATCATATCTACTTTTACAAACCGACTCACCTACACAAGGAGAAGGGGTAAACCTAGTAACTATATATGAGTTGAATGATCCAGAGGATGCCTCTAGAGTTACTTACCTAGACCGAAATCAAAGGAGATATTGGCCACTAGAAAAAGTTGAGAGATCTAGGCTAAAATACATGGGGTTGTCTGTATTCCCGCCTCGAGAACAGGCAACTACCTTGCAAAACCCTTTTGGATCCCATCAAGGAATGGAGAACACGATGTCAGGACAAGCTAGTCAATGTAGTGTCCCCACCAAAACCCATGTTCAATTCACTATGCCAGGAATGAATCCATGCAACCAAACTAATCTAGGGATAGGAAATATGAATAGACCACCGATTAGGGCAAGACCACAACCAGGAGGAGGACTAGGAATGCAACCATTAAGACAAGCAGTTCCTATAGTGATCAGACCCCCAGAGCTAGTGAGAAGGATGAGACCAATCTACGTGGCCAAATGCATGAGAAATCATTATGATGCCATGGGAGAGCCCTATGATCATATTGCTGAATTCAAGCAAGTATTGTGAGCAGAACAAGTATATGACTTTTTTGTGCAATATGAATCCTTTGGGCTAACCCTCACGGGAACAACCTTAACTTGGTTCCAACCCTTGGATCCAGATCACTTTGGCAATATCGAACAATTCTTCCAAGAGTTTATTGGAGAATTCACCAAGCGAGGGATTAAGCACAATTCGTCATCGTTAATTCATAGTTTCAAACAAGCTCCAAATGAAACAGTAAAAACTCCGGCCCAAAGATTTAACCAATACGCTGACAGATGTCCAATAACGGAGAGGCCCTCACAACAAAAGATGATATCACTATTTCTAGATGGATTCACTAATGGGACATTGAGAACCTTAGTCTGTGTAAAACGGTTGCAGACATTGAGTGAGTGTCTCCAAGAATGCATAGACTTAGAAGACAACTTAGTGGATGATCTAAAAAATACACAAAGCTCCATTAAGACAGAAGACACTAAAAGCAATGTGACGTCTAGTTCAAGTAATGTGGAGGAATTGGCAGAATTGGTAGCTAAAAAATTGGGAGTGCATGGATAGAGAAACTACCAGAGTCCCCCATTGAGTATGCCTACATTGAGAAGATGCATCCTATGTAGAGGAGACCATCCGTCCCATGCCTGCACCAGAGGAGGCTTAGGATTGCCACAACCTTACTCATACAATAGGCAGCCAAATCAAGGACCCAACATGTACTGTCACATCGAGCAAAAATATACCAACCACAACACCGAAAATTGTCCACTTAACAAGCAACCAAGACCAGTAACTCAACCTCAATATAGACCTTATGGATATCCTCCTAGGGAACAAGGCAAAGAAGTTCCTAGGTAAAACCCTTACCTAGAACCACAGGGAGCACCCAGACCATATGAACAAGGAGGATATGGACAACCACATCATGTGCTAGGACAACAACCACCCCATCCATAGAATGTAGTGCCAGTCAAGTACACTTAGCCTAAGGAAAATTTAAAGAGAGCTATACTACCAGCCACACCACTAGCTAATGTGGAAATAACAAATCAGGGGTATGAGCAGGCCCATGGAGAATATTATCCTTATGATGTCAGTCTGATAGAATATGACCAAACTATGAGCAACAATACTATGCTTATGAAGGGTATGAAAATTCTTATGGATCGAAATATGCGAACCTTATGTACACCACACCTAAGACACAAACCCCAATGAGACTGCCTACTAGAACACCTGCACCAAGAGGACCATGCTATAGATGCGACAGATATCACTTTATAAGAGAATGCACCTTGCCATAGAACCCACCACCCCCGAGGACATGGAAATGATATTGTAATGATTGTGGCAAGGAACATATGTCTAGAGACTGCCCAAAAAATCCCAATAAAGTTCATACCACTACCCGGATCAACGTAATAGAGGTCATTGAATAATCTAGAAGTGACAAATATTACATAGTGCCACTAAAAACCATTACTCGAGCCCAAGCCAAGGGACAAGTAGTAAAAGAGATAGATTCTGAGCTTGAGATGGATAAGAGTGTAGGACCTAAGGTTAAGGGAGTTGAGGATTCAGAAGACCTAGGAGAAACTAACAAAACAAGGAAGATGCAAAGATGGAAGACTAGAAGAGAAAAACTTAGGAATAAATGGATGAAGAAGAAAAGTGAAGAGAATGAGAAATCAGTGAAGGAAAGGGAGAAACCTCAAGAACTAGAGGCACAAGGAAATGCCCATCAGACTATCCAAGCATCGAAATTAGTCAGGTCAGGATCAGTTCTAGTAGACCCAGTGCCAGAGGACTTGGATATGTGGTTAAAGGCTTATCAATCTAGAATCACGACCAGACTGAGCATAGAGCAACATGAGAAACTCCATCCTCAAGGAGATTTGGAGAAGGAGAGATTGGCAATATGTAGGAAACTCATTAAAATAGATCAAACCACACTGGAACATACTACCCCAATCCTTTCCGAGATAAGGATCCCTGAAAGCCAATTCAACAAATGCTTACAAAATAATGATAGAAAACTATTAAAGAAATAACGCGAGGAGAATAGGGAGGAAGACCTATAGAATAACAAGGAAGAACATATCTCAATGATTCCAGAACTAGAGGCCAATCGGCCACATGAATTATGGGCCAGGATTCAAGAGGAATGGTGGAAGAAGAACGATAACTCTCCACCGCCCTTCGAAGAATTAGACACTTGGGAAAATCAAACTATATCAAACTTAGAAGAGGTATATGAGGAAGTGTCCATCTTGGACCAAAATAAGGAAGAATTGAATAGCATATCCACGCTACCCAATTATATGGGAGAATACGAGAGAAGGTCAGTAGTATCCATGCTCCCACGATCTCGGGCAAGGGGGAAAGGTCCAAGGTAAGATATCACACAACTTATTAGAGCTCAAGAAAACTAAAATACAATGCTTATTGACAATAGAAGAATTAGTACGAGCTAAGCCACAATTGTGGAAACAATTAGTTGGACACTTGAGAATAGAAATTGCAGAACCCATGAATGAGAAGAAGGAAACAAAAGCCCCGTCAACCATTCAAATTCCAATCGATAAAGTTGGAGAATTTAGTGAGGGAGATGAAGGAAATACGTGCCTACCCATCACTTTTAACGCATATATGACTAAAGCCATCTTAGACATTGGAGCTGGAGTAGGCATAAGCACAAAAGAGATTTGGGAAAAATGGGGAAAACCAGCCCTATGATCAACATGCATGAAACTTCAACTAGAAGACGGTCAAGTGGAGAGGCCATTAGGAATACTTGAAAAAATTAAGCTGACCACCTACAGACTAGAGTTCGAACACACTCTAGCTATATGTCAGTTTGGAAAAGCCAATAATTATGAAATGATTTTGGGACGACCATTCACGAGACAACTCAGAGTAGTACAAGATTGGGGAAGAGATGCGTTGTATTTACAACACCAAGGGACAATTACAAAGATAAATTTACACACTTTTTTGTATAGGGATGTACCCCCATTACAATGGAACCTAGTCCACGGAGAAGAGCATGATCTATCCATTCATAGCACAATATCTAGTGACCAATCATGGATGAATGAAAATGTTTAGCTATGGATATGCAAAGAAGCAAAAAAAGAAGAAAAGAAGACCCAGTTATGGCCAATAGGGCATCAAAATTACCAACCCATAGATGATCCAGTGTACATGCATCAAATCTTCCCAGATGAAGCAATCAAACCACATGGATGGATGGAAATATTAGCCACTGTAGATGTGTGTGTAAATGAAGAAGTACTAATCATGAACGAGTGTGTGGATGAAGAGGGTTATGATGTAAATCTTTACATGCTAATCCTCCAAGAAACAAAGTGGGAGAATTACTAGAAAAGGAATGGAAGGAGGATTATGAAGGCATAGAGATGGAGCCAGAATTCGATTAAGAGGAACGATATTTGGAAGAAATTAAGGCAAACCATGAAGAAGCGACAGCAAGAGTGTTCACAGTTGAAGCGGTTCCAACGAGACAGGACAACGAGGAAATGTTAGATAAAGTAGAGCAACCACCAGATCTCTTTGAAGTTCTAGAACATTTCAAAAAATATGAAATAGAAGAACAAAATATATCTATTCAAATGCCCAAGAGAGAAGCAAAAGAAGGAGAGGCTTATGATAATAAGGAACAAATCAAGAAAGTGCTAGTAACCATGGAAGAGGACGAGGAAAGATGTACGTACATTGGAAAAGACATATCTCCTAAAGAAGAACAAGAACTGATAGAACTAATCAAGGAATACAGGGATGCATTTGCATGGACCTACAAAGACCTCAAGAGAGTAGACCCATTGAATCCCAATGACTTCTGAAGCAAAACCTCATAGCAACGAACATACACATATAATGATGTTTATTCAGCTAAGATTAAAGAAGAGATTCACAAGTTGTTAGTGGCAAGATTTATTTATGAGATAGAGCATACAGAATGGGTATCATCTTTGGTTGTATTACTCAAGAAGAATGGTAAACTTAGAGTATGCATCAATTTGAAAAAAGTGAATACAACTACTATACGTGATAGCTATCCTTTACCTATCACCGACCACCTATTGGAAAGAGTTGCAGGCAAGGAAGCCTTCAGCTTCCTGGATGGATTCTCTGGTTATAAGCAGGTAGCCATTGCTACAGAGGACCAACATAAGATAGATTTCACAACTCAATGGGGAGTATATGATTTTCAAGTGATGCCATTTGGGCTCACTAATGCCCCCCCAACATTCCAAAGATTAATGTGTCATGTATTTATGGATTTTTTAAGAAAAATCATGGAAGTTTATGTAGATGATTTGTGCACCTACTCTAGTCAAAGAATTGAACACATTCCTGAACTACAGAGGATATTCGAAAAATGCCGACAGTATCAAGTATGCTTAAATCTAGAAAAATGTGTCTTTATGGTAAGGCAAGGAAAGATCTTGGGACATATTTTATGAAGGAATGGAATTTCCATAGATGAGGATAAGTTTAAAGTAATCTTAGAATTACCTAGACCTAAAAATGCAAAGATAGTACAAGCCTTAGTCATTGTGGATACTATCGTCAGTTTATCCACATGTACGCTATAATCACGAAACCTTTATATGGGTTGCTAATTCAATTCAATTGGACAGAGGAATGTGAAAAGGCATTTAATGAATTGAAATGACAACTAAGTTCAACACCTATCTTGAAGGTACCCAACTAGAACAAACCATTCCATATCCATGTGGATGCATCAAACTTTGCAATAGGATGCATACTAGCTCAACCTGCGGACAAAGGAAAATTAGATCATCCTATTGCATATACTAGTAAACAATTAAACTAGGTAGAGATGAATTATACCAATACAGAAAGAGAAGGCCTAGGAATGGTGTATGCAATCAAGAAATTTTGACATTACCTCCTAGCCAACAAATTCAAGTTCTTTATCGACCATCAGACATTATTGTATCTGGTCAACAAGCCCTACAATATGAGAAGGCTAGTGAGATGGTTCCTATTACTGATGGAATTCAATTTTGAAGTAATAGTAAAAAAAGGAAATACTCATGTATGAGCAGATCATTTATCACGAATGACACACGACGAAACACCTTCTGGAGTGGTTGATGATCTACCTGACACGTACTTATTCAATTTAGAAGTGTGTCTAAAATGGAGAAAAAAGTTGATACCCATCCTCACACATGGACCACTTCATAAGATCAACTAAGATAACAAGAAAGAATTTCTGCAAACACATAATTTACATATTGTAGCAGGTAGTTTATACTAGAAAGAACCAAATGGCATATTATTGAGATGTGTACAAGTAACAGAACAGAAAAACTTCATGGAGCAAGCTCATGTGAATCGATGGAAGATTCATAAGAGAGTTCATGGGACAATAAGAGAATTGAAAAGGCTGGGAGTATACTGGCCAAACATGCAAAAAGACATACATGAACACATTAGCAGTTGCCCAGAATGCCAAGAGAATACTCCAGAGGACCATGCATCTTTACAATTCTCTGCAATAGCACCAGCTTGGAGTAAGGCATTGGTGAAATTCTTGAAAACACGAGCGCATGAGGAAGGAGCTAGTCTACCAAGGAAGCGAACTCTAGAGGAAATGAGTAAGGACTACACCATAATTGGAAAACAATTATTCAAAAAGGGAAAGGACAATCAGCTACGGTTATGTGTATATGAAGGAGAATACTTGCCCATATTAGGGATGGTGCATGCAAGAGCAGTGGGAGGAAAATTTTCAGCTGACAAAACTATAAAAATGATTCTCTTTGCAGGCTTGTGGTGGCCAACTCTACACATGGATGCCAACACGTACGTACGAAGTTGTGAGGTGTGCCAAAGAACCAAGTATCCTATAAGAAGAGATGACATGCCTTTAAGACCTATGATCTACACAAGAGCCTTTTCCAAATGGGGCATTGATTTCATAGGACCTATAAATCCTCCAACAAAAGGATCACATGCCAAATATATAATAGTGGCCATTGATTATCTAACAAAATGGGTAGAAGCAAAAGCAATGAGGAAAAATGATGCACAAACCACTACTAAATTCCTCTTTGAAAATATCTTTACTCACTTTGGATTGCCAATAGAAATTGTGAGCGATAGGGGAACACACTTCATCAATGAAGTGATAGAATCACTAATGAATCAATTTCTTATGATTCACATAAAATCAGCCCCTTATCACCCCCAAGAAAATGACCAGGCTGAAAGTTCCAATAAAGTATTGTGCACAGTGTTGACCAAAATTGTCAACAATGGAAGGTCAGATTGGGACAAACAATTACATCATGCAATTTGGGCCGTCCATGTGGCTTACAAGACTGCCATTGGAACTACTCCATTTAATTTGGTATACGGGCAGAATGCAATTCTACCAATTGATTTTCTAGTCCCTACCCTAGATATAGCACAACAGAACGAATGGGCACGTCATGAACTATCCCAACAATTGGACCAAATTGAAAAATTGCATGAAACAACATTACAAGCTATGGCAAAAATTTATGCAGCTAAAAGGAGACAAAAAACCTATTACGATGTACATATTCAAGATAAGGGCTTAAAGGAAGGCGATTTAGTATTAGCATATATGTTGAAACAACATGCAAAGAAATTGCAGCAGCGAGGATATGGACCATTATTGATAAATCGAATATCAACCAATGGAGCAGTGAATTTAGCCACACTGGATGGAGAGGTACTCCCCAACTACATTAGTGGCTGTAGAGTTAAAAGGTATATGGAACCATTAATGGATAGAATGTTAGCACGACTTGTGGGAGCGCAAAATTGAAAAAAGGAAGAAGAAGGGATTAGAGAAGAAGCTCGAATGGAAGCTCTTGAGCAAATCAAGAAACGAAAAGAGTGGATGAGACAAAGAGACAAACCATATGTACAAGGAGACAAATCAAGGAACCTATACCCATGGCAAATTACCAAGTCGGTAATGCAAAAAATGCAAATAATAGTATTTCTTGACCATAATTAAACCTAGGAATCGGAACTACTGAGTATCAAGTAGTGGATGCGTTGATTGACACAGAAGCTGCACTCAGTTGCATGTGAGTTTGGTTAGCCCATCACCTCAAAACAACCATGAGTCCCACTAATGCATATATGATAGGAATCGGTGGACAAATCATCAAGTGTATAGGATAAGTCCCCATGTCCCTACATCTAGGAATTCCACTATGGAGCAAAGATTCTTGATATGCAAAGATGAAGACCTTATTGAAGATCTGACCCTAGGACAAGACTAGATTTTTGAAAATGAAGTCAACATACACCTTACACAGGGATACATATCGGCCCTACCCTCTACCTGAATACCACCATGAACGAACATGCGAGTACAATGGACGCGAAAGGATAAGTCACCTCATCATGTGAGTTTGAAGCAGGAACAGGCCGACCCTCCGACAACAATGCAATGAAATAACCACTATTCAAAATCTCGATGGGATAAACCAAGAATTCTCCATGTGTGGCTTCCAAAATCATTGGTGGAATTCTACCTATAGAATAAAGCAAAGGAAACTGTAAAGGATCGAAGAAAACCCCACAAGATTGACCCATGGAAAACCCAATCCAAAAACGGGAATAGGCCAAAGACTATAGTCAAGAGTAAAAGAAAAATAAGGCACCAGAGGCAACTGCCATCGATACAAAATACTTTGTTCATATGGAGACCCAACGAGCGACCATAAATGGACCGAAAGGATCAAGGAATCTCTTCTTGCACTCATAAAGTATCAATTGCATCTAGAGTATGCATAATAGGGCCACATTACAAGGCCACGCATTCGGCACATAGCCATTCTAATAAAGGTAGTGGTGCACATTTCTGCAACCGGAATAGGACTCAACTTCTACTATCACAGGAATGATAATTTGTTGTAAATAAATAAATGATTTCGCTATAAACTAATCTCTTGTTTTCTTTCAAACTTGAAAATTAAGAAAAAGTATGGTAAGGTACCTTAGTTGCCTCTACTTACGCGAGGTGGTATGGAGCGACGAAAAACAACATATTAATGAACTACATGTAAACATGCTAAATTGGTTTCTCTCTTGAACTAATTCTCTACTACATTATGTGTGCAAATGGCTCCAGAAGACTCTAAAGCAAAAATTCAAGAAGAAATACTTGAATTCCCAATGAAGAGTGTGACAAAGGCCAAAGGTCATTGGTTCCGAGAAGACCAACCAGCTGGCAAACATCTGTTCTTGGTGAAAATTAAAATCATGGATACAGATCATCAATTTCCAGTAATATCCCAAAACTTCAAGATCCTACACGAGATTTCATCCACCCTAGATGTTTTGAAAAAGGCTAGGATTCATAAGTATTTTGAGTTACCAATCTACAAGCCAAATTTCCAGAGATGCACCCAAGTAATGAACACTCTTCATTCGGCCTCAGATAAACCATCGGTGCCAGAAGCAAAAGTGCTTAATGCAGAAGGGGAATGGGTCAATATACAATTCACACATGAACTAATCAAAGAAGCATTCGAATGGACCAAAGACGGGACAACTGATCTCAAGGAAGAAAGTCATGGCATGAAGACAAGAACTTTCTTGGATATCAATCGTGTGGATATTGAAGAAGTAGTCAGATTGGTGCATCAACACTTTTGTTTTCCTAATATGCACATATATACAACACCACAAAAGATAGTGGTTCAATTACTGCCTCATGCCAACAAGCAAACTAGCAACCAAATAAACTTGAAACCCTACATTCAAGAACAATTATTTGAAGGCAAGAAGCAATGGGGTCATAAGAAGTTTATGAATGGAAGTGTGGCTCTGGCTGTATTGATATACCACGCATTAGGCATCCGAGAATACCTGAAGGAAATGCCATCATCTGTTGAAATGGCTAAGTATGTGAAGCCAACAATGGTACCAAAGAAGAAGAAAGGAGTGAAGATCATAGAAGAAGCAGGCACAAGCTCACAATCGGTGATCCAAGGAGCAAAAAGACTGAGGGAAGTACTAAAAGCGGAAGAAGCAACTCCACCATCAAAGAGGATACATGTACTTCCTAAAACCAAAGTAGAGAAGTCCACACCTATTACTAAAGTGGAATTGCAAGAAGCTATGGAGGAGACTCACAAGTTCATGGATAGATAGATCAATCTGCCGGTTCAAGGCATCATTACCATCAAGCTCATATGACATCTATGTCAGGAAAGAGACTAACCAAGGTCCATCGATATAGAGAATTGGGGCTAGTCAATTCGAGCTCTTCATATGAAATCCAGGAAGAACATGAACCATCATCAATGAATGTCGATATGTGGAGTGAATCAAATGATGATGGTAATTGGGATGAAATAAATCAAGTCAAGGATTCACTTGAAGTAGAAAGCAAAAAATTGGATCAACTACAAGATGCTACATCTGAAGATGGACAAGAAGAAAGGCCAACAAAAGAGGATGTGCACACATTAAAAATGAATGAAACAACAAAGCTTCAAGTCACAGAAACCCACCTTGAAAGATACTCTACAATGAAGAATCCAAAGGAAGAACAAGCACAAGAAGAAATCGGGGAACAAGAACCGTTCATGCTTATAAAGATAGTAGCAGAGCCTTCACCTCTGGATGTAACATTTCAAGGAAGTGCTACAAGATCTGCTACACATAAAGAAGAGCATCAAATTCAATTACAAATTCGACAATTGCATAATGAGATAGTACATATTGACAAGGGAAAGGATGTACAAATAGGTGAAGAACCGAGCATACCCAAAACATGGCTTAATGTGTACGTGGCACAATTAAAGCCCGTAGTGAAATAGATGATCTAGACAGCCATGGTCACCCAACAATAGCTCATGGAAGCAGATAGTGATTATGACAAAGCATTAGTGGAAAGAAATCAATTCAAGATGCTAAGTGAGGAGTTGTCTGCAAGAGTGGTACATGCTCAACAAGCACTTGCAAATAAAGAACAAGAAACAAAGGAAGCTATGGAAAGAAGCAAACTACTAACCGAAGAAAATCAGAAGATGCAAAATTAGCTTAAGGAGCTTCGAAATAAATATGAGGCCGGTGAAGCTGAAAAGGTATGCTTATCAAATAGAAGCAAACTTTTAGAAGCCCAGATAAAGTTGTGTATGGACGAGGCTGATAACCTATGAAGCATGAATAAAGAGTTAATGAATGCAATTTTGCTCAATCAACCAGTTGACGTACAAAACAGTAATTAAAACCATATACAGGAGCTAGAAGCTTAGGTAGCCAAGTATGCAGATCAGCTAAAGCAAGAGCAAGAGTTAAGAGAAGAATGGGAAAGAACATATATTTATGATACAAATGAGCTCAAAAAACCGTGGAAGGCTACAGAAGCCAAGATCATAGAGCAATGCAAAGAAGATGTAGATCAAGTAGCTTTACTTGGTGAACGACTCCTGCAGAGTAATGAAGCACTCACAACAACCAAACTAAGAAAGATGCAATCATTGAAAGCCTACAGGCTCAATTACTACAGAGCGGTCAAATGGGGACACCAATAGTTCAAAGCTCTCAAGCAGCTACTATGGAGACTTAGGAACTCCTCCTTCTTCCCCCATCCATAATTCATCAATACACATGGGAGAGGTAGAGAAGAGTGCTATTAGAAATACATGGCCTATTGCAAAACTAAGCCAAAATGAGTGGGCATTATTGGCATCCCAACTTACGACACAATTTGAAGATCAAGTAGTGAAAGTTATGAAAGAAGCCAAAATCAAAAGCAAAAATTTAGAGCAAATTTTGAAACCCTTCAGTATACCATATAGCCTACTAAAAGAGGAAACCATACAATACATCAAGAGGAGTACACAAACAAACTAGATCCAGACTTACAATTTAGAAAAAATACCTTCTCTTATACACAGGAAGAATTTGACAAAGCACATCCAATCTAGAGACATAAATTTTTGGAAAAGAATCCGACTCTACGGGTGCATTGGGAATCTGCACCATATTTATTACAAGTCAATCCATCTTTTTGACCGGTACCCTGACGAAGATCCTGGACACAATTTTTGGGAAGAACAACATCAAGGCACTCTCAATAACCAGTGGCTAAACTATCCACTATTACCAAGCCCACCCCATAACTATTTACCTACCAAAGAATATATGGTATGCACTATAGAGTTTTGGCTCTCCAGATATGATATAGTTCCATATCTAGCAATAAAGATGACGACAAAGTATTAAGCATCATATTAACAATTTTGAAGGTCTTCAAACGTGCTCAATACACATTTTTGAACTTCATCGGCATTAACCAAGGCATAGATGCCTTAATTTTTTATCTCTCTATAATGCCTAGGCGACTTACAATCATGGCCATATATTCCCGCTTAATGTTTCTACCGAGTCCCTATATGCAAAATTTCGAAGAAGCATTTTTTTCACAGGATTTTTTGAAATGGACTCAGCGATTTTTGTAAAAATGACTTCCACTTTAAATGCTCGATTGGTGGCCTATGAGTTACGTTTCTTTGCAGATCAGCAACAGGCCCCCAATGGTCACAGTGTGTCAGCACAATGGAAAGAACTCATGATATGTGAAGCTAATTTGCTGAATCAACAAGAGCAAATAGCCATTCATACATACTCATGTTTCCAGCCAAAGCCTATCGGGGACGACAGAGTTCAAGAGAAGGGATATGTGGAAGAAGAATCGAGCAAGAGATGAAGAAGAAGAAAGTCAAAAAGAAAAATGGTTCAATAAAGGTAACTCACCCTCTCCCCAAAGCCCCGCAGGGGCACACATCAAGCTGCAATGCGAAAGAAGGAGGTCTTGAAGTGTGTAAACAAAGATTAAAAAGAGGGCCTTTAAAGCATCAACCAAAGACAAAAATAGATGCAGTGCTTACCAAATGGTGTGTGTGGTGAAAAGAAGTAAATAGGATTAAGCAATACAACATGGCCAGATGTGTGAGAACAAAGATTTATTCGAAGGCCAAAAGTTAGAAAGAGGCAAAGGCTAAAAAATTGAAAAGGGTCACTAAGATAGTCACATTCTTAGCCACTAGGTGCATGCGTGGCAACCCGAATTATCACAACAACATAGATTTAAGGAGGAATACCAAGGGGATAACAGAAGCATAGGACTGAAGCTCGAATAAAGTAACAAATTGTCTGTTAGTCCTAGCCGCTTCCTCAACCATTGGGTGCGTGTATTGAAAAACAACAAACAAGCCACGAATAAGAAGCAAAGCCTATCAAGGGACGATAGAGACAAAGAGGGGGAGAGTGTTGCAGAGAAAAGGAGCACAAAAAAGGGACCCCAAAGAATTTTCAAATTATGGACACAAATTTTCTTCTTCATGTTTTTAGGAAATACTTCATGAAGCCATGTAAATGCGCTAGAGGAGTCCTATAGATGCATGAACCCCAAATAATGCAACATATTTCTTGTAACATAGTAGAACTTTAGTGTTTTTCAATGAAAATGTCGGTCTCTTATGTGAAAGGACCAACTTTAGGGCACATGTATCTCTGATTTCTTCACTCGATCCTTGCGAACCCATTTGAGGTTAGCATTACTTAATTACGAGAAGCTGACAGTGGGTTTCCAAGCTGATGATCTCTCTTTTACGTAGAAGGCTTTAGGATCATTGTCCTCTTTGGTTCCCTTCTATTCACCATTCAAGTAGGATGAATCTACTTTCTCCATGGATACATTGGGGTTTGAAATCCTTTCTTCTGTCGGACTTTCTTCAGATTGATTTGTGATGGAATCATTTGCTATGTGCTCTTCTACAATTTGTTTAGAACTTTTGATGAGGTCTGGTCTATGTGAGGGTTTCTCTTCTAATAGACTAAAGATTTCCTTGTGCCCAATTTTGGCTGAAATGTATCCTTGAGCTAGGTGGATGCTCACCTCATTCTCAATGATCTAGTCTTGTCCTAGGATCAAGTTCTCTATTAGATCCTCATCTCTGCACACTAGAACTTGTTGTTCCATAGTTGAATTTCCTAGGTGGAGGGATATTGTAGCTTCTCCAATGCATTCTATAACTTGACCTCCCACACATATCATGTCTGCTTTCGTAGGTGTTATAATCGGTTGAAGATGCATGATGACTGTACTTCGTATGCAACTGAGTGGTGCTCCTGAATCTATCAAGGCATCTATTAGTTGGTACTTTATCATTCCAATTCCTAGGTTTAAGTATGGCTAGGACATGCAGATATTGATTGTGTCGGACTTATGAACCTGATAGTTAGCCATGGGAATAGGCTCTTCTCCTTGTAGATACCGTTCATCTCTTTGCCTTGTCCACTCTTTCGTTTCTTGATACGCTCTAAGGCTTCTTTCCGTGCTTCCTCTCTAATCCGCTCTTCCTCTCTCTTCCTATTTTGTGCACCTACAAGGCACGCTAACACTTGGTCTGTCAATGGCTCCATATATCATTTTACTCGACATCCACTTATGTAGTTAGGAAGAATATCTCCATCCAGAGTAGCTAGATTAACCGCTCCACTAGTGGAAATCCTATTGATTATTAGGGGTCCATATCCGTGCTTTTGTAATTTCTTTGCATGTTGCTTCAAGGTGTAGACCAGAACTAAGTCTCCTTCTTTTAGTCCTTTGTCTTTGATGTGCGCATCATAATATGCCTTTTGTCTTCTCTTGGCCGCATAAATTCCTGCAACCGCTTGTATTCTAGGATCATGTAGCTTCTCAATTTGGTCTAGTTGCTTAGATAATTCATGCCCTGTCCATTCATACTGTTGGGCTACTCTCTCAAAGTTGGCACTAAAAAATCGATCCGCAGGATTGCGTTCTGTCCATACACAAGGTTGAATGGGGTAGTTCCAATGGTAGTCTTGTAAGTGACACGGAAGGCCCGAATTGCATGATGTAATTGTTTGTCCCAGTCTGACCTTCGACTATTGACTATCTTTGTCAATATTGTGCATAACACCTTATTGGAACTTTCAGCTTGACCATTGGCTTGAGGGTGATAAGGGGCTGATTTTTTATGGATCACTAAGAATTCATTCATTAAGGACTCTATTACTTCATTAATGAAATGCGTTCCTCGATCACTCACAATCTCAATTGGTAATCCAAAGCGAGTGAAGATGTGCTCAAAAAGAAACTTAGTCGTGGTCTAAGCATCATTTTTTCTAGCAGCCTTTGCCTCTACCCATTTAGTCAAATAATCTATAGCTATTATTATGTATACGGCATGTGGCCCTTTGGCTAGTGGGTTAATGGGTCCTATGAAATCAATACCCCATTTGGAAAATGCTCTAGTGCAAACCATAGGTCTCAATGGCATATCATCCCGTCGAACCAGATATTTGGCCCTTTGGCAAGTCTCGCAACTTCGTACATAGGTGTCTGCATCTATATGTAAAGTTGGCCACCACAAGCTTGCAAAGAGGATCATCTTTATAGTTCTCTCTACTGAAAAGTGACCCCTTGCAGCACCTGCGTGTGCCATCTCTAATATAGGTAAGTATTCTCCTTCATGCACACATAGCCATAGGTGATTATCTTTCCCTCTCTTGAACAATTGTCTTCCCATAATTACATAATCCTTGCTCATTTCCTCTAGGGATCGTTTTCTTGCTAAACTGATTCCTTCCTCGTGTTCTGGTGTTTTCCGGAATTTCACTAATGTCTCACTCCATTTGGGTGCTATTGTAGAGAAAGGTAAAGATGTGCGATCATCTGGTATGGTTTCCTGACATTCCGCGCAATTACTGACGTACTCATGGACATCTTTAGGCATATCAGGCCAGTATACTCCTAGCTGTTTTAATTCTCTTAGAGTTCCATGAATTCCTTTGCGCATTCTCCATTTGTTTACATGGGCTTGTTCAATCAACTTCTTCTGTTCATCTTCCTCAACACATCTCGACAGTACACCATTGGGTTCCTTATAGTACACACTTCCTACAACAATGTGCAAGTTACGTGATTGCAGAATTTCCTTTTTACTTTCTTTATTAATTGTGTTGTGGGCCATGAGTGAGTATTGGAATTAGCTTCTCTGCCCACTTTGGACACACTTCCAAATTAAATAGGTAAGTGTCTGGCAAATCATCTGGTACTCCACTTGGTGGTTCTCCATGTGTTAGTCTAGAGAGATGATCTACCCTCACATGGGTATTTCCTTTTTTCACAATTACATCAAAATCAAATTCCATCAATAACAGAAACCATCTCACAAGTCTACCTGTGTTACAAGGCTTATTGACTAGGTACAATAAGGCTTGATGATCTATGAAGAACTTGAATATTTTGGTTAAGAGATAGTGTCTAAATTTTTTCACAGCATACCCATTCCTAATCCTTCTCTCTCAGTAGTCGTATAGTTTCTCTTTCCTTGATTCAGTTGTCTACTCACATAGGCAATTGGGTGGTCCAACTTTCCTTCATCTGTCGGCTGAGCTAAGGTACATCCTATTGCATAATTTGAAGCGTCCACATGAATATGGAAAGGCTTGTTCCGATTCGGTGTTTTCAAAATTGGGGCCGTGCTAAGTCGCCTTTTCAACTCGTTAAATGCCTTTTTGCATTCATCAGCCCAAGTGAATTGAGTCAACAATCCATACAAGGGTTTGGCAATCATGGCGTACATGTGGATAAATTGACAATAGAATCCACAATGTCCCATAAATGCTTGCACTTCTTTTGCATTCTTTGGTCTAAGAAGTTCTAAAATGACCTTGATCTTGTCTTCATCTGTAGATATTCCATTCCTAGACACTATGTGTCCTAAAATCTTCCCTTGTCTTACCATGAAGACACACTTCTCGGGATTCAGGCAGACTCTATATTGTCGGCATTTATCAAATATTTTCCGCAATTCATGAATGTGGTCTTGCCTTTTATTTGAATATGTACATAGGTCATCTGCATACACTTCCATACTTTTCTTTAGGAATTCTTTGAAAATATGACACATCAACCTTTGGAAAGTAGCCGGTGTGTTAGTGAGTCCAAAGGGCATCACTCTGAAAGCATAGACTCCCCATTCAGTCGCGAATGCAGTCTTATGTTGATCCTGCGTAGCAATAGCTACTTGGTTGTATCGAGAGAATCCGTCCAAGAAGCTATAGACTTGTTTTCCTACAACTCTTTCCAATAGGTGGTCGGTGATAGGTAATGGATAGCTATCACGGATCGTGGCTGCATTGAATTTTTTCAGGTTAATGCATACTTTGAGTTTTCCGTTCTTTTTAGGAAGAACCACTAATGGTGACACCCATTCGGTATATTCTATCTCATAAATGAATCCAGCCGCTAATAGCTTGTCTATTTCTTCTTTTATTTTAGCAGCATAGACCTCATTATATATGTAAGGGCGTTGTTTAGATGGTTTTGCTTCCGGTGTCATTGGTATTCTATGAGAACAAATGGAGGGTTCCACACCCTTGAGATCCTTAGGTCCAAGCAAATACATCTTGATATTCTTGGATCAACTGTATCAATTCTTCTTCCTCTTCTATTGACACATCTTTTCCTATGCATGTACATCTTTCTTCTCCATCTTCTACAGTTACTATGATTTTCTTGTTTTGTTCCTTGTTGTCGTACGCCTGTCCTTCTCTTGCCTCCCTCTTAGGCATTTGAATAGCTATTTTTCTCTCTTCTACTTCATACCTTTTGAAATGCTCTGGTACCTCAAAAAGATCAGGGTTTGGTTCGATCTTACTCACACTTTCCTCCTATTTTGGTACTATAGGGGCTGCTTCTATTGCTAACATTTTGGTCATTCCATACTTGTCTTCAGTTCGAATGGCTCCTAGGTAAGGTTCCTTTGAATCAAATTTTGGTTCCATTTCTATGCTCTCGTATTCTTCTTTCCATTCCTTTTCCAATATTTCTCCTACTTCTACTTCTTGAAGGACAACCATGTACAAATTTACATCCTAGCCTTCTTTGTCCACACATTCATTCATCGTCAGAACTTCTTCATTCACACATACATCCAGGGTAGCTAAGATTTCCATCCAACCATGTGGTTCGAACGTTTCATCAAGAAAGATTTGAGGCATGTACATTGGGTCTTCTATGGGTCGATAATTAGGATGTCCTATTGGCCATAACTGCCTTTTGTTATCCTCTTTCTTGCCTTCTTTACACATCCATAATTGGGCATCCTCATGCATCCAAGATTGATCGCTTGATCCAGCACTATGGATAGACAAATCATCCTCTTCCTTATGTATGGGTTTCCATTGTAGTGGGGGTACATCTCGGCAAAGGTATGCAAATTTATCTTTGTGGTGTTTCCTTGATGTTGAAGGTATAATGAGTCTCGTCCCCAATCTTGTACTACCCTAAGTTGTCTCATGAAGGGTTGTCCTAATATCATCTCATAGTTATTTGCTTTTCCAAATTGGCAAATGGCTAAAGTATGCTCAAATTCAACTCCACAGGTGGTTAGTTTGATCTTTTCCAATATTCCCAAACGTTTCTCAACATGGCCATCTGCTAATTGAAGCTTCATACGAGTGGGTCTTAGGGCGGGCTTTCCCTATTTTTCCCAAATCTCTTTGGTAGCAATACCTACTCTTGCTCTAGTGTCTAAAATGGCTTTGGTCATGTATCCATTGTATGTGACCGGTAGGCATGTGTTACCCTCATCTCCTTCACTAAAGTCTCCAACCTTATCCACTGGCATTTGAACGTGAGATGGGTTTTCATTCCCCTTGTTTTCCTTCTCGTTCTTCCCCTGATTTAACTCCAATTGTCCCGCTAGTTTTTTCCATAAGTGTGGTTTAACACGAAGTAATTCTTCCATAGTCAATTGGCATTGTACTTTGGTCTTTTTAAGTTCTGTTAGATTGTGTGAGTTCTCGTCTGAGATTCCTTTTCCTTTTCCTTGTACTGTGGGCGTACGAAAGATTATGGATTCTCTTTCATATTCTCCCATGTAATTGGGTAGGGTCGAAATGCTCTGAGCTTCCTCTCTATTTTTATCTAGTTTCGAAAATTCCTCATATATTTCTTCCATGCTGGGACTTGGTTGATAATGTTCCACATCTAATTCCTCAAAAGGAGGTTTAGCAACTCCATTCCTTTTCCATTGTTCTTCTTGGATTCTATTCCACAATTCTTTTGGCCAATTTGCTTCTAAATCTGGGACTATGGACATAGGTTTGTCCTGTGTTTTCAATAGTTCGGGTTTATCATCCTTCTCTTTTGGTTCCTTGTCCTGGGCTTTAACACAATCCTTGGATTTATCCTCCGATATCCTTGTCTCGAGGAGGGCTGGGATAGTCTTTTCTAGGGTTGCTTGTGCTACCTCTATGAGTTTCCTGCATATTGCTAGCCTCTCCTTTTCTATCTCTCCTTGTGGGTAAAGCTTTTCATGCTCCTCCACATTTGGTCCATTCTTGATTCTTGCTTGGTAAGCTTTCAACCACATATCTAAATTGTCCGGTTTTGGGTCGGCTAGAATCGATCCTAGTTTCTCTGGGTCTCGTGTAGGCAGTGTAATGGAAATTTCTTCATGATCCTCAAGTCTTTTAGATTTCTTATTGCTACGCCTATGCTTCTTGTCTTCCTTGTTTTTGCTTTTCATCCATTTTTCTTTGAGCTTTTCTCTCCTTTCCTTCCACTTTTGAATTTTTGTTGCTTGGGTACTCTCACGTGGGTCTTCTGAATCTTCCACTATTTGAATTCGAGGGTCTATGGTTTTATAGTTTTCTTGTTTAAGGTCCGGTCGTTTTCCTTCTTGTTCCTTTGTTTGTGCTCGTGTAATGGCCTTTAATGGTACAGTGTATTCCTTGTCACTTCCCGATGCTTCTATTACCTCAATCACATTAATAGGTGTTGTGTTATGGACCTTATTGGGATTTTTTGGGCAATCCCTAAAGAGATGTTCCTTTCCACAATCACTACAATACCCTTCCCAAGTCCTAGGAGGTGGTGGGTTGTATGGTCGAGTGCATTCTCTGATAAACTGGTCCCCTCCACATCTATAACATAGTCCTCTTGGCATAGGTGGTCTGATGGGTGGTCTTACGGGTGCCTGTGCTTTAGGTGTGGTGTACATTAATGTCGCCACCCCTAGTCCATAGGGATTTTCATAACCTTCGTATCCATAGTATTGGGGGTCATAAGCTTTCTCGTACTCCATTATACTAGCGTCATAGGAATAGTACTCCCCTTGGGATTGCTCGTATCCTAGGTTCGTTGATTCCACACTGGCTATCGGTGATGCTGGCATGATGGCTCTTTCTAAGTTTTCCTCTAGATGGGCATACTTGACAAGTACCACTTGTTGGGGAAGTGGTGGTTGTGGTCCTAACACTAGCTGAGGGTTTCTGAATTGTACTTGGTCATATGGTCTAGGTACTCCTGGTGGTCTGGGATAGGGATTATACCTTGGAATCTCCTTGCCTCGCTCTCTAGGTGGGTATCCATATGGCCGATACTGAGGTGGGTTTAAAGGTCGTGTCTTCCTATTGAATGGGCAATTCTTCGTGGTGTGGTTGGTGTATTTTTGTTCTATGTGACAATACAAAGCGGTTCCTTGATGGGGCTACCTATTGTAAGGGTAAGCTTGAGGTACACTTGTTCCTCCTCACACACACATGTGAGTGGGGTGATTCCCTCCACACAGGCTACATCTTTGCAACATGGGTAATCTTAGAGATGGATGTTGGTAGTTCCTTTGTCCGTGAACTCCTAACTTCTTCGCTACCAGTTCAGCTAATTCTTCTACATTACTAGAGTTGGATGTTACTATGCTTCGAGTGTCTTCTGATTTAGTAGGACTAGTTGTACTCTTGAGATCATCTGCTAGGTTGTCCTCTAGGTCAATGCACTCTTGGAGACACTCACTCAACGTCTGTAGTCTCTTCACATACACTAATGTTCTTAGATTTCCGTTCGTTAATCTGTCCAAGAATAATGATATCATTTTTTGCTGCGTAGGTCTTTCTGCTATCGGGCATCTATCAACATACTGATTGAATCTTCGTGCAACCGTTTTTACAGTTTCATTTGGGTTCTGTTTAAAGCTATGGATTAAGGATGAAGAGTTGTGTTTAATTCCTCTTTTGGTGAATTTCCCTATGAACTCTTGAAAGAATTGTTCAATATCTCCAAATTGGTTGGGATCTAATGGCTGGAACCATGTCAGAGCCATTCCTGTGAGAGTGAGCCCAAAGGACTCATACTGCACAAAGAAGTCCTCCACTTGTTCAACTCTTAGAACTTGTTTAAATTCAGCAATGTGGTCGTAAGGTTCTCCCAATCCATTGTAATGATTTCTCATGCATTTGGCCACCTGAATTGGTCTTAATCTTCTTATGGGCTCTGGCTATCTAGGCATTATAGGGATTGTTGGTCTGATTGGATGCATTCCGGGCTGAGCTCCTGGTGGCGGTCTTGGTCTTACTGGTGGTCAGTATTGGTTTCCTAATCCAAGGTGGGCTTGATTGTGTGCTTGCATTCCAGGCATTGTAAATTGTACATGGGTTCGGTTTGGAACACTCTGATGGCTTGTTTGTCTGGACATTGTATGTTCCCACTCTTGTTGTGTCCCGAAACAGTTCTGAGAGGTAGTTGTCTTCTCTTGCTAAGGGAATACAGGCAAGCCCATATACTTCAGTCGAGCCCTATCTATGGTATCAACAAGTCAATACCTTCTTTGGTTCTTGTCTAGATATGTTACTCTAGACTCGTCTTCAAGATCCTTTAACTCGTAGAATGTCATCGAACTTTCTTCCCGTCCTTGTGTAGGTGAGTCAGTTTGTAGTAGTAGATCTGATCCATGGATCAAATAGACCTCTAGTAAATAGTCATCTTGAGGTATCAAATCCCCTCTCAAGATTTGAGTTACCACTGATTTGCCTTTAGGAGTGGTTACCAACTCCTCAGGGTCTGGTCTTCCTGAATGTTCTTGCCCTCCCAATCCTCCTCTCTCACTGATCATTTCTGGGTGTTCTATCACTACATAGATTTGACCCAACTTATCATGTATGCTCCTCCTTCATACTTGACGGTTGGTCTTGTTGGTGCAAGGCAATCAACAATTGAAATTTTGATGAAGTTTTGAAGTCAACGATTGAAGAAAAGGTCAAGTCATGAAGCATGAAGAAAGTACATGTTCAGAGAATGAAGATGTGTATACATATGTACATTAATTTAGAGTTAGCTCACTTATACTTTTGTATGGTCATGAACTTGTACATATTTGCTTATATATACAAGGAAAAATATCGGGGCAAATATGAGAAAGCATGTGAATAGAGAAATTAGAAGTTGTATGAGTCATTAGACACTTTAGAAGTGAGTAAGATCTCTCTCATCACTCAGATGTAAAGTTTTCCAAAAATGAAGAAAAGTTGCGCCCGATATTTCTGAGAGTTCTCTTTCTGTGTTGTATCTTCTATGAAATGCTTTTGTACAGGTCTAAGTCTATAGTTGATTGACCTCTGTACAAATGTTCAGCTTTTAATTGTGATAAGGCTGAGAGAATTGAGTGTAGGAACATTTACATGTGTAAATGTAAAGAAGAGAAGTTGCAGGAGGCGCAAAACTCAATGCTAATGTTTTGGTCAATTCTCCTTCCATAGTGTAAAGTTTTGAGCAAGCAAGCACTCATTCTTTAAGTTGGAAGGTAAGCTATCTATAACTAAAAGTATTTGATTAATTGGGTTCTAATTTGGGAGAACCAAGCTTAAGAAGTTATAGGTGTCAAAATTGACTGTAAAGAACTACAGTTTTAGACATAGGTGACTTGTTAAGATCATTTCTCAAGATCTACTGATTCTTTTGGAATCATTTAACTTGGAGAAGGTGCCCAAACTATATGCAACACCTTGTGCAAAGTTTTATAAAAAACTTTACATATTTGATAAGTCAATGAGTGAGTAATGTGCAACAGACTTTCTGTGTAGTCACCTTCTTCACAGTTTGTTCAAACTTTTGGAAATTGAGTATTGATCCTCCAAATTGGTGAAGGTTTAAAGTTATTCTTGATATAGAGGTGCTCTAAATTCAAGGATAACTTGTTCTTTTGGAGATTAACACTCTCCATCAGGTCTAGGCACAATTGTGGAATTGGTGGAGGTCACCATCCAGGCAAGTGATCTATTTAAACCATCCAGGTAGATCGGAATCTCCTGGGCATTAGTAGACACATATTGCAGAGAGGTGCGGTACTCCCCTTCTACATTTGATATGAAGTTTCTCTCGGGAATAGGACCTTGCATGTCTTCTGAAGCCGAGGTGTCGGAATAGGCAGAGCGGTGACTGACCTAAGTTGTACTTCCTACGGATGATATAACGCTTCTCCGGCTACTTAGAACCCTTCTTGACCTCAAGTTCATCCACCCTCCTGGGGGATTTCTTGGGATTTAATTCTGCCCCTACTTGGCTCCTCAAATGCCTCAATTTTGCCCTTAAAATTGCTCAAAGTGTTTTGGATGATACCACTTTGGCGATACTGCACTAAGCGATACCAGATGGGCGACGATACGATACCACGACAGGTGACGATATGATACCAGAATGCTGAGCGATACGATACTAGTTTTCACCCGATACGATACCACTACTCTACGCGATACGATATTATGTGCTCAGGCGATACGATACCACCTGAAAGCATGATACGATATTGCTGTAGTGCACAATACGATATTGGGAATCTTAACGATATGATACCAGTGCAAGTCACGATACGATAACTCAAACTCACACGATACGATACTAAGACTTGTCATGATACGATACCAAGAATACTCACGATACGATATTGGTGCACAGTCACGATACGATACCGCAACAATGCACGATACGATACTTGAGTTTTGTGTGATACGATACTCCCGTTACACACGATACGATACCTCGAGAGGCAATGATACGATATTGGATTTGCAAGTGATACGATACCGCTCGATCGACTATATGATACCATGACCGGGGCGATACGATACCAAGTGGACCACGATACGATACCACTAGTAGATCGCAATCACGATACCAACTTGATGATACGATACCAAAAATGGTATCGCGATACCTCAAGTGATATGCGACGATACGATACTTCGGCGAGTATCACGATACAAGGGAATTTTGGTATCGCGATACCGAAACTCAACCAATCGTGATATTATAGCCAAAATGACTCCAAATGTAAAAACATTTTCACCCCCTCGTTTCTCTCTCACTCCTCTTCACTCCTCACCCTCTGTCTTACTCAAGAAAACTCTAAAAACTCTCTATCCACCCCGCGATACTGCCTTTAATCACATATTAATGCACTTCTAGAGTGTTTTTGATATTGAAATCTTGAGGTAGCTTACCTTTGTGATACCCTACTTGAGCCTTGAGTTTCCTAGGCAGCTTTGAAGGTTTGGATTGCACGATACCACCCGGGCGATACTGGTCACTGTCTGCAGACAATACCACTCTCTGAGCAAGTGTCAAATGAGCTACGTTTTTTGGTTTTTATAGTTTTTGATGACTGAGGCCTATCCTACACTAACTTGGCAATTTTTTTGGATTTTTCTTGGTACTTTCAACCTACTCCTACTCCAATTCTCTTCTTGACTTAACCCTAACTCTTTCTTCTCTCCCTCTCTCCTAACCTTGAACATAAAAGCTCATTACACACACCTCCGGGATGTGAAGTAACAAGTGCTGAAGTGTCTGACTACTTGCCACTGAACAAATTCACTTCTACAAGTACGATTTCTTCACTCCAGAGCTATAACCATCACGAAGGCACCTTGTTTGGGCGTGTTCCCCGGCAACGGTGCCAAAAACATGTGTACCTAAGTCATGAAGTCTTAGGGACTTATGTCAAAGAGACTAAATCTCATTTGCCACACAAGTGCATATAGTGGTGGATTGACACACGCTTAATTATCAATCCGAAGAACCGACCTAACCAAGTGTATGAGGACGTGTGCGCACATGATGGATAATGGAGTAGTCAAGCTAATATGTAGGAGAAAAGACCAAACTACCTCTCCAACTCACTTAATCTCTGAAAGTGTTTGCCGCGGTACCACTTACAGTAGTAAATACAAATTTGAATGTTTCTCCCAACTTCAAACTCCAAATATGGACAATAGCGGGTTCACTTCAAAGCTCTCGATGAGACGCATCTAATGGTTGTATTTTCACTCGAATATGACAATTGCTCTTCAAGTTATGACCAAAATAATGAATAGTGGGAAACACTTATACTCACTCCTCAACTCGTACTTGCTCACACACACACTACAGTAGCTCAAAAGTGATGGGGAGGGGTAGATAATAGTCCTACACACATATTCCAAGCTTCACACACACACAAAAGATCATAGAGAAGATGAAAATCTGCAGTAAATAAGCAAATTCGAAATTCAAGAGCTCTCCTTCTTCACAATGGCAAAAAGTCTTTACAAAGAGTCACAAAGTGACTTATATACATGTGCCCTAAAAATGGTTCTTTCACACAAGTGATCAGCACTTTATTGGCTAATCTCTAATTTCCTACTATGTTACAAGAAATATATTACAATGATTTGGGATTATGCATCTAGAGGACTCCTCTAGTGCATTTACATAGCTTGAAGGGAATTTTCTAGGATTTTGAAGAAGAAAAATATGCCCATTAATTTGAAAATTTTGGGCTCCTCTTTTGTGCTCCTTAGCTCTGCAACATATGGTAAAGCTTTCCTACCCTTTGGCAAAGGTACTAAATCCCACGTACCATTCTTGTGAATAGAATCCAACTCACTCTTCATGGCACACTCCCACTTGACATGATCATCTATCTGCATAGCCTCTTTGTAGCAATAAGGCTCACCGACATCAGTTAGCATAACAAAATCTAAACTTGGGACGTATCTGTCAGGTGGATGTGAGGCACATGCAGAGCGTCTCAATGGTTGCTAAACGGGAACATGTGCAGACTGATTTGATCGGACATTCTCTTGAATGTCTCTATGTGCAGCATGTTTATGCATGCTAACTGGAGGATTAGTATCCTCAAACATCACTCTTCTCACTTCAACCTCCTTAATGGGTTGTTTATCCATCTTAGACTCATTGAAAATGACATCACTACTTCTAATCACTGACCATGTTTCAAGATCCCATAAGCAATATCCAAATTGTCCTTCTCGACCATATCCAAGAGAAATGTATTTCTTTGAATGATTGTCCAACTTTTGTCAAATATTCTTGGGTATTTAAACACATGCTTCACACCCAAAAACTTGAAGATGATCATAATATGGTGGCTTCCCTATCCATAACTCTTATGCCACTTTCAGACCTTTCGTAGTACTAGGTGAAAGGTTAATCACATGAACTGTAGTCAATACTACTTCTACCCAAAAGCCTTGTGAGAGGTTTGCATGATGCAACATAGAAACTATTCTATCTTGAATAGTTCTATTCATTCTTTTAGCTACACCATTCTATACTGGGTATAACAAGTTGTAAACTCTCTAGGAATCCCTCTAGACTAATAGAAAAGGTTGAATTCATGCAAGGTATACTCACCCCCATTATCTGAACATAAAGCCTTAAGCTTAATTCCTTTTTCAGTCTCAATTGAAGCAAGCCATTTTTTGAAAGTAGGGAATACCTCATCCTTTGATTTGATAGGATATATCCAACTTTTCTAGTAGCATAATCTATGAAAGTGAAAAAGTAAAAAGAACCACCTAAGGCCCTAGTGGGCATAGGACCACACACATTTGTATGAACAAGATCTAAAGGCTGAATTGAAGAGTCAATGTGCATTCTATGCACACTTCTGGTTTTCTTTCCATATTGACAATGCTCACAAAATGAAAAATCAGAGAAAGATGACACATGTAAGTAGCCAAAACGAGAAAGGTTTTCCATTCCACCACGAGATATATGGCCCAAACAACCATGCCAAATACAAGCCATAGGATGTTCAGTAACAGCTAACAAGTGATCTTTCTGTGATACAAATAAAGGATAAAGTGAGCCAACTTTGGTTCGTTTTGCAATAACCATATTGCCCTTTGATATACAAAAGGGTTGAGCATAGAAGACCACCTTGTACCGAAGGTCATCAAGTTGATCAACTGACATCAAACTACATGATAATTGAGGTACATGGCATATAGTATGCATATTAAATTTTGAATCATCAATGAACTACACAACCATGTCTCGAATCCCCACAACGTCACACTGGTAAGAGTCACCAAGTCTCACGGTACCAAGAGACTTTGCTGCATGATTAGAGAACCATTCTCTATGTGGTGTCACATGGAAAGAAGCACCAGAATATAGCAGCGTGGGAAAGAGAATCAGCCATAAGAGCCTCAGTTGGGACAGTAGATGGTGCATGGAACTATTTAACATGCCCATCAACATTTTTTCCTTAAACTTTAACATTCTTTAATGCATAACATTCTTTCTTCATGTGTCCTTTCTTATGACAATAATGGCATCCAATATCCCTCTTTCTTGTTTTACTTCTACTCTTATTTTGTTGACCATTCTTTTCCTTGTTCTTACTCCTACCACGTTGCTGATTCTTTCCTTGGTAAGAATCACGAACATCATATGCATCTCCACTCTGAGTGCCAACCATAGATTTTCTATGAATCTCCTCACTCAAGAGTGCTTCACATATGTCATCATAGATGAGTTTACCACCAAGTGCACTATTGCTAATAGCTGTGCAAAATGTATCCCATGATGATGGTAAGGTGCATAACAGCAATATTGCTTTCATTTCGTTATTCACATCCATTTTTTGAGCTTGTAACTGGGAGAATATAGCATCAAACTCATTTAGATGAGCAACAACACTATCTATGTCCTTGATGCAAAGGTCGTATAAGTTTCTCATCAGATACACTTTATTTGATGCCATCTCTTTTTCATATGTATTGCATAACTTCTTCCAAAGCTCCTTTGCACTTTCACAGTCTAATACTATAAAGTAAACATTATCTGACAGGTTCAAGTGAATAGTAGACCTGACCATTTCATCTAACTCATCCCAATCATCTTCATCCATGTCAGCAAGCTTCTTTGAAATCCCATTTACTCGTTTCCATTGCCTCCTTTGAATCAACACATCTTTAATCTGATTCTTCCATAGAGCAAAGTTTGTGCCATCAAATTTTTGGATCTCAAAATGGTCTTTGTCGTGCAAGTGATAGCTCCTCCTTGGAACACTGGCACTAGACCCTGATCCAGCAGATATGCTTGAGACCTCTCATGCCATGATGGTACGGAACTTAATAGAATGATAATGAAGCTAGAAGAGTCCAAACACCAACAAATAAGTGTATCAAGGAGTAAATCAACCACTGTATGGTTGATAAAACCAAAAATTTGGAAATATTTTGCCAGAGTATCCTTTGCAAAATGAGCATATGACCAGTGTCAAAATATCATAAAATTGCAAGTATTGACATGTTTACCTACATAATGAATCACTGACTCCACTGCATATAATCAGTTACCCAATAGAAGTCAACTAGGCTTATCAAGCACCTATGAACAACCATCATACATCTCCTATGGTGAGGCTGGGTAATTCTTCCACCTGCATCACCAAAGAGACCTTGACTTTTGGGTGTCTCCCACTTAAGAAAACATCACCACGACCCTCTTTATCAACTCTAAAAGGCTTTATGCAAAAAAAGTAATCGTTATATCAATGACCACATGGACGTACATAAGCAATATCCACAAAAGCATTCATAGTGTGTATGTGCTCAATATATGCAGTAAAATGACACTAAAAAGTTGAATTCATAGCCCATAAACTAGCCAACAACACCTGCAAGTGTCTATCCGAAATGATATAGTATTGAGTCGATATTATGGATAATGGATCTATTGTGCTATTTAGTTTTTTCATCAATTACCATGAGCTTACAATTTGCACATGTCATTTGAGATATGCCATATGTATGAATGTGCATCCATATGGATATGTGTATGTATGTGTATGTTTGGAGATTATGAGTATTATCTTAACTGATGGTTGGTGTGTGTACCCCTAAGTTCGCAAATGTATTTTTGAACCTAAGTGTATGTGTTATTTACCCTACATGTGCCTATGTGTTTCTGAGTTTTACCCTATGTGTTTGTGTTATGTATGTTTTTGTATCCTTAAGTATAGGTGTGTTCTTCTAAGTATAAGTAAGTGATGTTTCTATGGGTTTAAGTGAATCTAAGTGTCAGTTGATTGTGAATATGTCGTGCCTAATAGATATAAATGTGTTTAAATGGGAATGAATATGCATGTTTATCTATGTGTTTGAATTTATGAATATGGATGTGTGTGATCTATGTATGTATGAGTAAATATGTGTGATCTATATATAATTGAATGTATGTTTTGATTGATTATGTATGCCGAATATGGGTGCATGTGTATTTAAATATATGTGTGAAATCTTAACTATGTATGTGTTTATATGTGCCAATGTGTCTATTATATGTGATTGTGTGTGTATATTTATTGATAAGAATTTACATGTTATATAAATTTATGAGAACTTATGTTTGCTTAATAAAATTAAAATACTATAAAATTAAATAATGCAAAATCAATATAAATAAAAGAAAATGTGAGCACATATTTTTCCGTGTTTAAATTAGTTAATGTTTGACTCGACTTTTTGTTTAGTGTGTGTGATTGAGTGTACGTGTATGTGCGTGTGTGAGAGTGATCTCAAGTGTTGTATGTCTGAGTGTACATTACACTATGTGTCTTTGCATGACTCTGTATTTTTGTTTGCATGTGCATGTGTGTTCTTGCGTGAGTGGAGGATCGTAACTGAGACTGCATGTATGTATGTATATATATGTGGTGTTGTGTATATATTTGTTTTTTTATGTCTTTTCCTTGCAGGTACTTCTTCTTTTTCCCCTCCTTTCGGCTATTGCTGCACTTCTGCACATGCAGAGAGAGAGAGAGAGAGAGAGAGAGAAAGAGAGAAAGAGAGGGAGAGAGAGAGATAGAGAGAGAGAAGGGGGAGAGAGAGAGAGAGAGAGAGAGAGAGAGAGAGAGGACTTTGTGCCCGGTTTTGCAAAAGGAGTTTTCTTTTAACATTGGCAACGGCTAAGAGTCATGGTGAACAGAGCAGAACCAACTAAGTTCATTTGATACGTGCACTTAGTTTTTGTTAAGCTCGGTTAGCGCTTCAGATTTCAATGCAAGTTTAGAGGTAGATAAATTTGAAGTTAAACTACACATGGAGATTAGCGCTATTATAGAAGGAAGATAGACGAGTGATGAAAGGCACGTAATGGTATGTAACACAATTAATTTGGAGCATTCGTAAGGATTGCTGCTGTTATGATAGTCCGAAACCTCTTATTGTGAATCTGCATCATCTGAAATTGCAGCATCTCTAGCACAGAAATAAGTGATAGCTTGATGGAAAGATAGAGGTTGGGCTGATTCAAGATAGTCCTCTAGAATGAAACACACATCTATCCCATAACATTCTTGTACACGATGAAACTATAGATTCTCTGATTTTTGAATATTTGCTTCCAATGGCACAACACTGGGCCCCCCACTAACTTAGTTAAATTACATAACTGTTACCCACAAGCTCTTGATCATACAATAAATTTGATAAGGTTTCCTAATTGAAACACTAACCATCTTTGAGTTTCTATTCATCATTTGAGTTTCACTAGTAGCATCCCGCATGGATCGTCAGTTGACTTGATCCATCAATTGAGCTCTTCACCCCATCGTTGAACTTGACTTGAAGTTCCACGGCATGGCGGTTCAGGTGCTCTCTTTTCTCATGTTGTATATGCATTCTGACATTCATTACGAGTAATGCAATAGCTTTGTCATCCTCACTTCTACCCTTTCCCTCAACAAAAAGTAGCTACGTTTGCACTCATAAGATCTTAGATTCTTTGTATTTAGGATTTTGACAAATGGCAAAACCAAAATGTACTAATAATCACATATGCACATACTTGAGACTTCGATAGCAAGCAAGTCAGGTATACATACTCCCAAGTTTATGTTTGCTTTCATTATAAACGCATAAAAAGAATCTTTTCACATACACATTAGCACATTGTTCGACTTGTTTTTATACTTTTGCATACATGCATGCAAGCACACAAAACGGATATTTCATGAGAAGACGAGGTAGAAAGGATTCTTCAAAAACCACATTCTTACGTTTTTGTTATGTCAATTGTATCTGAATTAAAATTAATCATTCAAAAATAATAGATTCAATTAAAATAGAGAGAGTGGAATTTAATGGAATGAATGCTACTTCATATCTTAGGTACTACAAGTAGATCATTGAGCAATATGGATTGCTAGAAGATCAAAAGAAAGATATGTTCATTTGTATCTCTCATCACTTTACTAGGGAACACATTCAGCTCAAGGTAGTTATGCCAAACATGAATTGGGCTAATTAGAAGACCTAGCTCCTTGTAGAGTTCTCTCATGAGGACTATAGCAAAAATAATAGGGCCATGTTTTTAATGAGTTCTTCTATCACTCAAGGAAGATTGTTCCTGAGTTTTACAAACTTTAGAGCTTTTTACAATCTATCTTTTGGCTATATACAAAGAAGAACTACATTACTCCTTCAACATCCTCCCCCTCCTAAACCTTTTGATGTTCTCATCAAAATTTTTATGTAAATATCCTTGTCTATCATTTTCTTGAGTATCCTACTTCCTACTATGTATTTCCTGAAGCTTTTTGTATTTTTTTCTTTCTTTTGAATTGATATTATCTGCAACTTCTATCATTGCTTTTCGCCAATGGACAGTTGGCTCTGGAGCATCTACTATATTTCTACTTTGATATTCTAAAAAAATACATTCCTAGGCTACTATTCCTTCCTCTAGACCTAGAGAGACTCTGCCAAAACTTTTTGAGTCTGTTTTGAAGAAGTCGATTGAAAATTCATCTTCAAATGTCTGTAGGTATATGCTTTGCATAAAAATTACTCTGACAAAATATGCCATGAGACAAAGTCTGTCTACCATCTCACTTAAATCAAATAAAAGCATCTCAGTGCTGAAATGGAAGTCCAAAAATATGAGGGTTCTAATGTTGACCTCTGAGAAGCTTTCCAAACATGCTTTTATCATTTTTTAAACTTTTATATGTACAATAATTGAAAAATCTTGCACCTATTGCATATCTAAAATAAATCTATCAATCACATTGAGCATCTATGAATTGGTTGGCCAACCACCTCACGGAGGACCTACTAACTTGGCAAAATTTATCTAGGCCTTTGGGTTTTGTCCACTTCTTCTTTGTTCCCAAAAGGTTGACCAATCTCTTTTGCAAACACATGGACAATATGCAAGATTTAGCTTTAAGTTCATAGGTGGTTCCATCCAAACTGTTGGAGTTACACGTCTGTGGAAGCATGCGAACAACACAAGGAAGAAGAAGAAGCTTGGAGCCCAATACACAATACTGAATGTATTACTAGAGAATGTACAAAGATAAGTAGCCCATTAGGGCAATAGGCGTATATACAATCCGAGGGAAAAAAACCTCCTAAAGAGGAAAAAAGTGCCCCGGCGGTCCTAGTGTGTTCACACACATCACTACCTAAATATATCAACAAATCCCCCCTGGGAGTGATGCGGTGAACAAGTAGTTGGCACTTATGTATAAGGAAGTGCCAAGCTATGTGGAAATCACTCCACAAAACGAAGTAAGCCCAAAGCTTCGCGGAAAGCTTCAAACTTCTCCCTAGGCAGAGCCTTCGTGAAAAGGTCTGCAATGTTCTCCTGCGTGGGCACATATGTCAAGCTGATCTCCCTAGTAGAGAACCTCTCCCTGACATAATGATAATGCACCTCAATGTGCTTAGTGCGAGCATGGAACACAGGGTTCCTCGCAACTGCCAATGCGCTCTGACTGTCAGTGAAGATGGTGGTGGCAGAAGTCTGACCAACACCCAAATCAACCATAAGGTGTCTGAGCCACACACACTCAACAGTAGCTGTGAAGCTGCCCTATACTCAGCCTCACAACTGGAAGTGGCCACAGTAGGCTGCTTCTTGCTCAACCAAGATATACATGAGCTACCAAGCATGAAGCAAAAACCACTGGTGGACACACGAGTGTCATAGCAACCAGCGGAGTCAGAAAAAGCATGCAAATCTGGCAGTAGTGATCCCCCCTTGGGATAAAACAACCCAAGTAGCCGAGTACCACTCAAGTAGTGAAAGATGCACTTAATCGCCTTCCAATGCGTGACTCCTGGGCAATGCATAAACCTGCTCATCTGTGAGACAGCAAACTGAATATCTGGCCGAGTAATGCATAAGTAAATCAAGCATCCAACAGCCTGCTGATAGAGAACAGCATCAAATGCATCTCCAGCATCATGAAGACTCAATCGTAATTCTGTCTCCATAGGAGTGGCAATAGGCTTACAGTCTTCAAGGCCAAAACGCTGCAATAATGTGTCAATATATTTCGTTTGACACAAATCCATTCCACCATCAACTTGCATAAACTGAATGCCCAAATAGTGATGCAAATGCCCCAAATCAGACATCTCAAATGAGGCATGCAAATCAGCCTTGAAATCAGAAATATGCTTCTCAATAGGACCAGTGAGCAGCATGTCGTCAACATAGACAACAATGATCAGAAGCACATCATTAGCACGCTTAATATATAAGGTGCTTTCAGTTGGACTATTCTCAAAACCATGTGCAACCAGATAGGCATGTATCTTCTCATACCGAGGACGTGGTGCTTGCTTTAAACCATATAATGCCTTCTTTAACCTGCACACCTGGTTTTCATGCCCTTTTTGCACAAAGCCACGGGGCTGAAAAACATACACTTCTTCATGCAAGTCACCATTCAGAAATGCTGTTTTAATGTCCAACTGATGTACATTCCAACCATGATGGGCTGCAAGTGCATAAATGCTCCGAACATTAGTCGTACGGCATGTAGGTGCAAAAATCTCATCAAAATCAATGCCTCTTTCCTACGCATAACCCTTTGCAACAAGCCTAGCCTTATACCTGTCAACTGTACCATCAGGTTTACACTTCAACTTGTATACCCACTTATTGCCAATGGCCTTCTTGCCAGGAGGCAAGTCACATAAAGACCATGTACCATTCTTCATTATAGCATCATATTCAGATTGCATAGCAGCCATCCAATTTTCTGAATTTTGTGCTTCATCAAAAGAAACAGGCTCATTCTCGTCACAGAGACTAGACGCAGCCATAGCATAGCAATCTGATGCAAAGGAGGCACTATGAGAGCTTGAACGAGTACGATATGACAAAGGTGCATCTAATTTTCTATCATGCAAAGTCTTCACCAGCCATTTTGGCATAGTTTTTGCCTCCTCAATATGAGCTCTCTCATCAACAGGTGCATCATGTAAATCTGCATCAGAAATGGAATGATCTCCATCATCATATGAAACCTGCAAAGGTTGAGAAGTTGCCTCATTAGGACTAGCACTAGACTGTCCACCTGTAGAAAGAGGCATCAAAGTATCATACATGTCTTTGGAGCTAACAGATGTCTCCTTAGTACATGAAAGCAATGGCTGAATAGCATCTTCCACAAAAACAACATCACGGCTAACCAGAATGCGTTTAGTATGTGGATGATACAGACGATAGCCTTTACTTTCAGAACTGTACCCAACAAAAATACATTTTACTGCTTTATCATCCAATTTTTTGCGATGTTGTTCAGGCACTAATGCGTATGCCAAACAACCAAAAACATGCAAATGAGCAACAGATGGCTTGCGATCATGCCAAGCCTCATATGGAGTGATAGACTGCAGTGCTTTAGTGGGACACATGTTCAGTACATATGCTGCACACATGACAGCCTCAAGCCAGAAACTATGAGGTAAAGCCTGACTCTTGACCATACACCTTGCCATCTCCATGAGAGACCTGTTCTTCCGTTCAGCAACTCCATTCTATTGAGGTGTATACAGCACTGTACACTGGTGTTTTATCCCACGTTCAGCCAGAAATGCATTAAAATCAGAAGACATATATTCCCCCCCTCGATCAGAACAGAGGGTGCCCATTTTACATGCTAACAGATTTTCAGCCAAAACCAAAAACTATTTAAAGCACATGAACACTTCGGACTTTGCGTTGAGTGGATATACCCATGCATGCCTGGAAAAATCATCAATGAAAGTCACGAAGTAAAGGTAATTTCCAAAAGAGGGTGTCTGCATAGGACCACAAACATCACTATGTACAAGCTGCAATTTCTATGTAGTCCGAACTGAACCATCTTTTGGAAAGGAGGAACGCTGCATTTTGCCCAAAATACAGCCTTCACAAACATGTTTTCCAGGTGCCTCAAGTTTGGGGGAAGAGGACCATTTTAGATTTCTGTAGGCGTAGCAAACTAGCAAAATTCAGATGACCAAAGCGTGCATGCCAAAGCTTTGCATCTGACATAGCCTGAGAATCATTTACTGCACATGCCAAATCATTTACAGATCTTTCATAGTCTATGAGCTTATACAGCCCATGACATAAAATGCCAGAAGCAATAATCACATCGCCATTTGATAGATCATGAACTTTACATCTGTCTGCAATAAATTTCACAACCAAGCCAATCTTGGCTAATGCAAAAACTGATAACAGATTCTTCTTGATCCCTGGCACAAATAAAGCATCTGACAAAGTGAAAGAACTACCATCAGTAGTAGTCAAAATGATCTTACCAACTCCCATAACAGGATAAGAGGAGTTGTTGGCACATGTAACAGTATTCCTTGTAGGGGCAGGCTCGAGTGAAGAGAAGAAACTGTGCTGTGAGGTAATATGTTTGGTCGCTCCACTGTCAAAGTACCAAACATCTGAGTCTACTGCAGACATGCACTGCTCATGAGAAGATGGGTCAAAACTGCAAACAGTAGTGAACGCCCATTCTTCTTCTTGCACAAGATTAGCAGACTCTGTTTTTGGTGTAGAGGCTTCTGCAACAACCATTCCAGCCTCTTTCTTCTTTGCCTCTTTAGAAACCAGTTTTGGACACTTCTTTATGATATGATCATTCCCTTTACAGTACTTACAAAGCAATTTTTGCTTTTCTGATTTCTTCTCATCTTTATCTTCCTTCTTCAACTATGCAGAATTAGCAGATTTCTGCTTACTAGTTGAAGAGCTCCATTTTCCTTTGCCCTTCTGACTAGCTAGGAAAGCTTGATCTGCAACTCACATAATGGACCTGTTCTGCCTGGACTGATCTTCCTGCAACAGAACAGAGACTAACTCCTCAAATGATAAGGCATTCGGATTGCCTTTCATCATCAAACAAAGAGTAGAAGCAAAACTTTGATATGAATCAAGAAGACCATTCAGAATGGTCTGCACAAGTGAGCTATCTGGTATAACCTCATCAACAGAAATCAATTGTTCCTTCAAGTCTTTGATCTTCGTTAGGAAACTGTCCATAGAATCATCTTCATTCATGTGCTCACTCTCCAACTGTTTTCGGAGGTAAGCAACACGAGCCTCATTCCTAGCTTGGTACAATGTGGTAAGTGTATCCCAAGCATCCTTAGCTATTCTGCAAGAGCGAATGTGAGGAATAATGGCACGTTTGACAGACAAAGCTATCAATGCATGTGCCTGGGCATCTCTGCCATCCCAGCCAATCTGCTCTGCAGTAGGTGCAGTAGAAACAGTAGCACGAATAGGAATCTGCGGAATATCATCTTCGACACCATCTTCATCAGCTCCAGCACCTGTATTTGCAGTACCTGTAGTCAGAGGTATAAGAGGACGTCTTTCAACACCCTGCACAATGTTCCACAATCCTTTTGCAACCAATACATGTCGCATCATGTAAGCCAATAATGGGTAGTTGGTACCATCCAACTTATCCTCAACAGCCAACATACGGAATACATCACTGCCTTAGCCATGGCCGCTGACTAAAATACCTTGATGCAGAAAATTGACTATATCTCAAAAAGTTGAACAGAACTGCCTAGACGAGTTCTGCTAGCCCTGTAGCAGACTTCGAGACGCTTATATTGGCGAACAGAAACTGGTATATACCTTTGGCACAAAAAGACGAAATAGCCTGCACAAGTGCTACGATAGTGTGTTCGAAGGCCAAAACGAGCTTAGATCGCGATTTCGGCACCACATAGCAAAGCTGTTTTGATCTCGAAAACACGCTGAGTATGCTCACCAAAATTCATGCGATTCTGAGACTACAAATGGAGGAGTGTCGAGGGTGCCCTAGAGTGAAGCAACGACCTGCTCTGATACCAATTATTGGAGTTAGACATCTGTGGAAGCACGCGAACAGCACAAGGAAGAAGAAGAAGCTTGGAGCCCAATACACAATATTGAATGTATTACTAGAGAATGTACAAAGATAAGTAGCCCATTAGGGCAATAGGCGTATATACAAGCCGAGGGAAAAAAACCTCCTAAAGAGGGAAAAAAGTGCCCCGACGGTCCTAGTGTGTTCACACATATCAATACCTAAATATATCAACACAAACATGTTTGCATTCTTTATTTTTGCCAAAAATTCCCTCCTCCATCAGCGATTTACTTTATGGAAAGAATCCTTAGATAACATAAATTGACTTTTTGAATACTCCAAAGAATAGTCTAGCTCCTTTCCCAAAATTCTAGTATGATATTCTTTGATAGATTCTCATAGATACGATAAGGGCACATCCAAGATGTCAAAATTGGATAGTGTCCTTATTGGTTTTTTGAGTTTCTGAAATAGAAACCTAATCAGCTTAGGTGCATACCTATCATACAGTTCTCTCAGATATTTAATTCGATTACTTCTATCTATAAGTAATGTACAATCAAATTGTACATTCATTGTTGTCCCCTCTATAGCTTCCATCTCTGTGTCATGGATAGGACTGAACTTTTTTTCTTCCATTTTATAGCCTTCATCCTGAGCTTGGTCTCTGATTAATCTCATTCTTCTGTTTGTTGGACCTCTTGTTGGAGTTCTATATTGCATTTGTGTATTTCATTTTGCACTTGAGCTTTAAATCTCTCATACTGTTATGTCGTTTCCTTAGCAAGCTTGTTCAGCTCTATGACTTGCCTTGCTAATTTCTCCTATCCTTGTCGTTGTTCTTTTAGCCTTTGATTTTCCCTCTTTAGCTCTTCAATGTCTCTTTCTAATTCTTTCACTTTTCGTGTGTCTTCATTGCCCTAAGTAGTTGTCTTACTGTCCGGATCCAGCATGGTTAGTAGTTCTTCATTATGCTCTTTGACTTTCTTGAAAGAAGAATATAGAATGTTATATTTCCTTTTATGATTTCCCGTATCCTTATCTTTGACTAGGTATTCATGCTCTCTTCTCTAATATTATTCTTGCATTTCCTTTGCTTATAAATCCTTCTTTTGTAGAAGAGTTCGATATTTTTCTACTTCTTCAGACTATACTATACATTCCTGCTTATTTTCTTGTAACTCTTTCTTTTCTTCTTGTATCCTTTTTTTCCAATTCTCACCTCATAGTCTGATTTCCTTCATGCATCTCCTTGATTTTACTTGATTGTGCTACCACTTCCTGAGTCATTTTGATAATCTCATCTTGAAGATAAGGGTTATCTTCCAAAAGGGACTGATTTTGATTTTGTAATTTATTTATTTGCTCCTTTTCCTGACTGTAGAGTTTCTTCTGAATTATCTTGTCCTCTTCCCTTTTTAGGCCAGCTAATATCACCATTTTTGCTCCATTAGAAAAACTTTCCATATGTCTTTTTAATAGTATTTTTGTTTCCATTATCTTTTCCTCTGACTGGCTCTCATCTTGCATGGTGATTTGCCATTTCAATTCTTTTCTTTCCTCTTTTCCTGCCTCAATTTGAATTTCTGAAGTTTTCTCTTCTTTGTTTTCTGGGATTCCTGCTAGGACATTAGTTTCTGCTTCATGAGTAATTTCTTGTAATGTAAATTTGGGGCTTCCTATCAAGGCCACCTTAAATTTATTAGGCTCCTCTTCTATTGGTACGTCTTTTTTATATTCTACTTCCTTCATCTCCACATCTTTATTTTTATCAGAGTTAGTATCTTCAAATCTTTCTTGATTGTCTTCTAACTCCGTGTGGTAATCTTCTTCAGATTCTTCATTATGCTCCTTGTTTTCATTCTTTTCTTCAATGTTCAAAACCATTATTTGTTTTTGTTCTTCCTCTGCCTTGTCTTGTACTTCTTGAATTTCAAATCCCATTGAAGCATTGAAGAAGTCATCAATGTTGGCTTCTTGCTCCAATTCTTTTAGTTTTTGTATCTCAAATATATCTAACTTTTTTTCTTCCTCGGATGTCATTTCAATATCTTGGAGGAATTAAAATTCATCTTCAATTATTTTTTCACTCCTTTCCTTTTGTTCTTCCTCTTCATCTAGCTGCTGAGGTTGTGGTACACACATCAACTACATATCTTGTCTATGTACCAGTATTGATCCACATTCTAATAAGTTTGTTGGTGGCTCCGAAAGCAAAGGTGGTATTTGCTCATATTTTCTTGTTGCCTATGCTTTCTTCCCATGCCTCTTCTTGCTCTCTTTTATCATTTTCTCTCTTTTCTCTTCCATCTTTTCCTGTAAGATATCCTTATCCTTGGTGGGCTTTTTGGGCTTGATCTTTTCTGAAGTCACTAAATTTCTCTTTTCCTTTTCCATACAAAGTATTTCAAAAATCTTTTTTAACTGTTTTTCTTTCTTTACAAAAGTTGTCTCTATTTTGGCATTTATCATACTCTCATGGACTTTCTCATATACTTTAAGTTCTTCTTCATTCCAATCAGTTGCCTTATCTGAGAAATCTTCCAACATCTTCTGATACTACTTCTCATATTTTTTCCTTTTATCTTCACTCCCCTATAGATAGTAAGCACATTGTTTTTGTTTTGCAGTCATGGGAGGACATGGGGCTACATCACTTTGGGCTTCTATTTGTGTTGCAATTATTTCCTCTATAGTTGGCTCTTCCAACTGGACTGCAACCCTTCTTGGGTCTTCTTTTACTCTAATAGTGAAATTATCTTCTTCAATATCTTCTTTGTCACTAACAATCATTGTTGACCCTTGTTCTCTACTTAAGCCCTCTTCACCTAGCTTCAATCTCGTTTTTAAAGGCCTTCCTCCCACCACCTCTTTCACCTTTGGCATAGATTTTCTAGTTGTTTGTCAAGTGGTGGGCTTAGGAGAAATTTCTACTTCTTTTCTTTTTCTTCCTATCATTTTTGGAGACCTGGATTCTTGAGTTAAAATAAAGGCTTCCAATTTTTTATAACTGATCATTTGCTTTAGCTCATCCTCTTCTTCCATTGTAGTGTAAATGAAATCAGTCAAAATTTGTCCATCTCCCAAAACTTTCTTATCTTTCCAACTAGAAGAATCTTCATAGATAGATTTGATTATATATCCAGTCATGTCCATTTTTCTTGATCCATCACTCTTCATAAAGGCTAAAATTACTACCTTGTGTGGTTGAGTATACCTTATCATTTGAATGGAACAAAAATGCTAATGGAACAATCTGACAGCCATATTCAATGCTTCTATCTTAAAATCTGTGAATTTCTTGATGTTCTTGTAGATATCCATTCCTTTCCTAATGTCATTGAGATTGTAGTTTATTCCCTTCTTAATATGAAGTGCTCTCCTTTCTAGTTCCTGGGTAATATGGAATCCTTTTTTTCTTCCTTCAAAATCTATGATTTGACACCTGGGATACTCCCTTTGATCATTTTCATCCCATGTGTGCTTGTCAATGGATTTCATTACTTCAATGCACCTAGGGACTATGCCCTCCCTGAGGCCTAAAACATCACGCGTAGCAGTGATTAGCTGATTTGTTGTAACCTCCGAGGGCAGTTCGACTTCCTCCGATGTATCCCCTACGTCCAGGAACCAATGTCCCCTAGGTAGAGAAATATTCATACCCTTGAGCATTTCTTGGGCCATATGTTCATCATTCAAACTTTATCTCTGATCAGATTTTATGAATTTTTCATTCATCAATTTTTTTATAAAAAAACAAGACTCTCGTCACATCATCACTTCCAAATTAAGAAAAATATATTAAATGTGATACTTAGTTTTTATCTATATAAGGACAATAAATAAATTTTCAACACTTAGTGAAGGTTCACTTCCTATAATTAAAACTTAAAACTTCAAAAAATTATGATTTTTTCTCTTCAATTTCTTTAATAATTTGTGATTCTCTCCCTTCAATTTCTTCAAAAATTCGTGATTCTCTTCCTTCAACTTTTTCAAAAATTCGCAATTCTCTCCCTTCAATTTTGTTCACAAATTCACGATTTTCTCCCTTCAATTTCCTCAAAAATTCACGATTTCCTCCCTTCAATTTCTTCAAAAATTTGCAATTTTTTTCTCTTCGATTTCTTCAAAAATTTGTGATTTTTGTTGATATATTTAGGTAGTGATGTGTGTGAACACACTAGGACCGCCGAGGCACTTTTTTCCCTCTTTAGGAGGTTTTTTCCCCCGGCTATATATGCCTATTGCCCTAATGGGCTACTTATCTTTGTACATTCTCTAGTAATACATTCAGTCTTGTGTGTTGTGATCCAAGCTTCTTCTTCTTCCTTGTGATGTTCGTGTGCTTCCGCAGACATCTAACTCCAACAATTGGTATCAGAGCAGGTCGTCACTTCATCTAGAGCGCCATCGACACTCCTCCGTTTGTAGTCTCAGAATCGTACGAATTTTGGTGAGCATACTCCGGGTGTTTCCCAGATCAAAACCGCTTCGCTCTGTCGTGCCGAAATCGCGATCTGAGCTCGTTTCGACCTCCTAACGCACTATCGTAGTGCTTGTGCAAGCTATTTCATCTTTTTGTGCCAAAGGTATATGCCTGTTTTTGTTCGCCAATATAAGCGTCTCGAAGTCTGCTACAGGTTTAGCAGAACTCGTCTAGGCAGTTTCGTTCAACTTTTTGAGATACAGTCAATTTTCTGCATCAAGGTATTTTAGTCACCGGCCATGGCTGAAAGTAGTGATGTGTTCCGTATGTTGGCTGTTGAGGATAAGTTGGATGGTACCAACTACCCATTATGGGCTTATATGATGCGACATGTATTGGTTGCAAAAGGATTATGGAACATTGTGCAGGGTGTTGAAAGACATCTTGTTACACCTGTAACAACAGGTACTGCGAATACACGTATTGGAGCTGATGAAGATGGTGTCGAAGATGATATTGTGCAGATTCCTGTTCGTGCTGTTGTTTCTGCTGCACCTACTGCAGAGCAGATTCGTTGGGATGGCACAAATGCCCAAGCACATGCATTGATAGCTTTGTATGTCAAACATGCCGTTATTCCTCATATTCGCTCTTGCAGAATAGCTGAGGATGCTTGGGATACACTTACCACATTGTACCAAGCTAGGAATGAGGCTCGTGTTGCTTACCTCCGAAAACAGTTAATGAAAAAGGACCTTTTTTCCAACTTTTCAAACTTCAAATCATTGAAAGATACTTTATAAAGCCCACCTCTTGCTCTTAGGGATGATATGGTTACCAAATGGATTGTTCTTTGCTTGGAATGCAAGTTCTCAGGAAATCGCAATTATTTTTGCTCACTCTCACTTACAAGTAACCAAATTGTGAATCAAACTTTCTTTTATAGCTTTTTGTGCAAAAATTCATGATTTTCTCAAAATCTAGATGCAAAAATTCATGATTCTCTCCTCTTGCTTTTAGAAAAAATTCACGATTCTCTCCTTTCCTCTCTTCCACAAAGTTTCGATTTTCTTCTCTTCTCCCTTGGCCAAAAATTTGGTCAATTTTTCAAAAAGTTGCAAATCTCTCCTCTTACTTCTGGTGAAAATTTGCAATTCTCTCCTCTTGCTTCTGGCAAAAATTCGTGATTCTCTCCTTTTCTCTCTTCCACAAAGTCACGATTTTCTTTTCTTCTCCCTTACGCAAAAATTTGGTCAATTTTCCAAAAAGTCGTGAATCTCTCCTCTTGTTTCTGGCAAAAATTCACGATTCTCTTGATGCCTTTTATTCTATTTTTCCCGTTCCCAATTTTTCCATTCTGGTCTCTTTCAAGCTAGGCTTTCATTATGTTCTCCTTCTCCCTCAATCCTTGTCTTGATTCCTTCTCTTTCCAAAATGTAAAAACCATGATTTTCTAAGGAATATTATAATATCCAAAAAATCACAATTTTTTGAGGATTTTAAAAAATAGTAACAAACACAAAGTTTCCAAGACTTTTTTCACTTGCAAATTCCCAACTCTAAAGTTGCTTCCTTCAAATCTTTTCACTTCACATCCTCCCAAGAGGGGTGTGATAAGAAAATGCAAAATTTCAAACAGTTAAGCAAAGGATCATCATTTTGAGTGTGTAAGATAGCCACATCAATATTCCTTTACCTTAATTGATTGAATTTTCACAAATGACTCAAAGTCTTGTTCTCCTAATCCTTAAATGAAAAGGCATGTTCTTCTTTCATCTTTGATGTTCCTCAGTAATGATAATCTAATTGTGACATGAAAAATGAAGTTTACTTATGGTTTTGGCACCACCAATCTAGGTTACTCGATCCCTGGCAACGGTGCCAAAAAATATGTTTCCTTTCCAGCTTCAAGCACATTTGTCTCATTGTAGTTATTAGGGACTTGATGAAACTTCAAAAGTAAAAGGAGGTTTCTTTAAACTTGCCAATCCAAGAACAAGCTTGCTTGATTGTTGCTTGAAGACTAATGCTACATAAACCACAAATCAATCATTCATGAAAGATAAAAGTTGAACTAGTCATGAGATACACTGAAATTCTGATAAAAGAAATAAAACACTTTCTGAAAGGTTATGGTTGAGAACCTTCAAATGATCATATCTCCATGAATATAACACCAAATTGAATGATTCAAGTGCCTATTCCATGCCATTTTTCCTATAGAATTCAAATATAATAACATAAAGCACTTATCTTGATTCTACGCAATGATGCACTCAATTCTAAATCAGATGACTTTCTTCATTCTATGAAAAACTCTAAGTTACAGTAGTAAATACTCAAAATAGACCTCTCAAACAAGTTCCAACACTATCTTCAATTGGATGATCAATCAAACAACACCAAATACATCACACAAGACATATTACAAGAGAATCAAGATGAAGAAAAAGATGAACAGCCGAAGGAGAGATATCTTTCTCAAAAAGGGGTGATTACAAAATGAACTCTAAATCCTCTTCTCTTCATGTTTTCTTCCTTATGTACTTGGTACCAAATCCTCATGACTTTTCTCCCTTTCTTTGTTTATCAAGATATTCCAATAATTGTGAATAAACCTAATGAGTTCTTCTATCACTCAAGGAAGACTCTTCCTGAGTTTTACAAACTTCAGAGCTTTTTACAACCTATCTTTTGGTTATATATAAAGAAGAACTACATTTACTCCTTCAACAATATCCACACTTTCTTAGATCAATCATCAATGAATGTGATAAAATACCTAGATCCCCCTTATGGATGACTCTTTGGAAGCTCCCCATACATTAGTGTGGATGAGATCTAAGAGATTTGCAGCCCTATGTGTGCTCCTTTGGAATGGTTATCTTGCTTGCTTCCCTAGCTGAAAAGCATGCCAAAATTCATGGATTTCTTTGTTCTCAAACCTGGGTAGCCCTGTTACAAGCTCTTCCTTGCTCATATTCCTTAGCTTAGGAATGTTGACATGCTCTATTCTCTTATGCCAAAGCTCAAGTTCATCAATCCTTTGATTACCTATCATAATATACCATACCTTGCTTGCATTTGGAGACACATCCAAGATGAACATTCTTCCTTCATTTCTTCCTTGACAAACAAGCATATTTCCATTGTTAGGGTTCCTTTTAAAGCATCCTTTGTCATTGAATGTGACCCGCAAACCCTTCTCTACCATTTTCCCTACTGAAATAAGGTTCTTAATAATGGATGGAACATGCAGTACCTTTTCAAGCACCTTGGCTGATTTTTTCATTTCCAAGTCTCACATCTCCAACGTCCTCTATGGTATGCTTAGTGTTGTCACCTATCTCCACACACTCTTTGGACTTTGGAACTTACAAATTGGTAAATGCATCACCCTCAAAAGACATATGATTGCTACACCCTGAGTCTATATACCATTTTGTATCACAATTAGCTTCCTTTGAATAGTCATGTCTCATAGCAAGCAATTAATCATTACATGTGTCCTTGTTTGAAGCATTTGCAGAGTTTCCTTGTTTTCTTTGGGTGTGTTTATCATCCTTCTATCTACAATCTGAAACTATATGATTTGCTTTACCATAAGTATAGCAAATCATACCTTTTCCTCCTCTTCCTTTGCATCTATTGATTCCCTTTGATTGGGATAAAGAGTCACTTGAGCTTTCTCCTTCTTCTTTGATTTGGTGTTTGCCTTGATTGTTATAGACTCTCCCTCTTCCTCTTGAGGTCTTCTAAGCATGGAAGTGTATCCCTATGGTGAGAGGCTTCCACTTGTCTTCTCCTCTCAATCCATTGAGAGTGACTTGAAATAAAGCTTCATCATCAATATCACATCCCACTCATGCTAATTAATCCTTAGATAATCCCTTATGATGCACTTCTTTCTTCTTTGATCAAGCACCTTCTACTCCAAGTGTACTCCCTTGTAGTGTTTTGGACCGGATCCAAGCTCCAAAGCTCTGATACAAACTGTGAGGAACAAATCCTCTATGTGTGCAACAAAAGCACAATGAGCCCAAGTGGCCTCCTAGCCTACTTTTGAAAAGTACCTGACCTGGATCAATCAATTTGATCCCCTTCTTGAAATCCAATGGTTTCAAGACTTTGTTCACAACTTAATAGATCTTTTAAACTTTTCCAAAAGTCAAAAATCACTCAATTTGAGTGAGTATAGGTCAAGCAACTCTCTGTTCTATGAAAAACTACTAGTATGTCTTAACAAATTTTGCATAATCTATGACCTTATATAGACCATGACATAAAATGCTAAAAGTGATGATAACATCATCATTCGAGAGATCATAATTTGTATATCTATTATCAACAAATTTTCTAACCAAGCCAATTTTGGCTAGTGCTAAAATTGATAACAAATTTTTCTTGATCCCATGACATATAAGGCATCTGCGAATGTGAAAGATCTACGATTAGCAGTTGTCAAAATGATCTTTCTAAATCCCATGATAGGTTAAGAGGAGTTGTTAGCACATGTCACAATATATTCCCAATAAGAGAAGACTCAAGTGAACTGAAGAAACTGTGTTGTGAAATAATATGTTTTGTTGCACCACTATCAAAGTACCAAACATCTGAGTCTACTACAAAAAACAATACTCATGAGAAGATGAGTTGTAATAGAATTGAGTACTAAATGCCCATTCTTCATTCTGAACAAGATTAGAAACCTTGTTTTAGGTATAGAGGTCTCTGTAACAACCATTCCAATCTCTTTCTTTTTTCCCTCCTTTGCAGCCAGTTTAGGAAAACTCTTTATGGCATGATCATTTACCTTACAGTACTTGCAAAACAGTTTTTACTTTTCTATTTTATTGTCATCTTTGTCTTCCTTCTTTAACTATGTAGCATTAGTAAATTTATACTTACTCGTAGATGAGCTCCATACCTTTGCCCTTTTGACTCTAAGAAATCTTGATTTGCAACATGCATAATTGACATGTTCTACCTAGATTGATCTTCCTATAGCAAAACAGAGACTTGTTGGGTGTGTGTAGAAGTGCAAGAGACACACAAGAAGCACACACAAGGAGCACAAACGCAGCAAGACACACGGAGAAGACGATGGCTAGAATTGCTCACTCTATTGATCGATGAACTGAAGTTGAACCTGCTCTGATACCACTGTTGTATGCTCCGAAGTCGATTTGCACTGTTAAAGTGCGCGCGCGCCGCGACGCGAAAAATCGAAACTTGAGAAGAAGCTTCATCTGTGACAGTAGAACTGTGAATTTCAGCAGGCCGGAAACATTTCCAGCAGGCGCGCTGAGGTTTTACCCCCATTTCGAAGCCATTCGTGCAGTCAGAATCACCATCAGAGTGACGGTTTGTGAGCTGAAATTTCAGCACTCATTTAAGTTTTCGTCGAAGTGAAGATTTTGTCACATTCTTGTTCCTTAGTGAAATGGCGGGCAGCAATGACTTGTTTGGCATGCTTCAAGCTGAAGATAAGCTTGATGGGACCAACTATCCGATGTGGTCTTACATGATGAGCATGTTCTTGTTGCAAAACAACTTTGGAACATAGTGGCAGATGTAGATCGAAGACCGGCAGGTGCTTCTACTTCACAATCTACTGTCACAGATGAAGCTTCTTCTCAAGTTTCGGTTTTTTGCGTCGCGGCGCGCGCGCACTTTAACAGTGCAAATCGACTTCGGAGCATACAACAAGACTGACTCCTCAAAGGTTAAGTCATTTGGATTGTTTTCCATTATCAACCGAATAGTAGAAGCAAAAATATGATAAGAATCTGGAATATTATTGAGAACAGTCTGCAAAAGTGAACTATTTTCATCAGTAGAAACCAACTACTCTTTCAAATCTTTGATCTTTGTCAAAAAGTTATCCATTGAATTTCCATCGTTCAAGTGCTCACTGTCTGACTATTTTCGAAGGTAAGAAACATGAGCCTCATTTCTTGCCTAGAATGATTTTGAAAGAGTATCCCAAGTATCTTTTGCTATCTTGCAAGAGCCAATGCGAGGGATAATGGAATATTCAATGGAAAAATCTATCACTGCATATGTATGAGCATCTCTTCTATCTCAACAAAGTTTCTGTATACTAAGAGCAATAGGAACTACAACACGACCATAAAATTGAAGATCATCATCTTCAAGACTGTCTACATCACCTTTAATCATTGTATTTGCAAGTGTAGTAAGAGATTTTTCAAGCACCTCCGCAATATTCCATAAGACTTTTGCTACAATACATGATGTCTAATAAAGTAAGTCTATGATCCAAGGGTCTAGCCGGTTCAGACAGATCTGAAATCGGACACCGTTTGGTCATCCGTGTGTATGACCAAAGATCTCGAGGTTAGACTTACTAGGAGGTCTTGTGCTCTTGTGAACAAGTGATCCACTTAGCTTAGTGGTTAAGTCTCAAGGATGTGAAGGAGGAGGTCTTGGGTTCAATCCCCATGGGGTACATGGGGAGAGTGTTTTGCCCAAAGAGCTCTAGAGCCTTCTAGAAGCATCCACTTGAGTTAACTCGAGTTAACTGGGACACTTGGCGCACATGTAGTTACATGGCTGACACTTGGATGGTTAGTATCCACCTGCCCAAGAAGGCAATCCCCTGGAGAGAGCTATATATAGAGGCATTTGGTTGGGAGGAGAGTCATCTCTCTAGCATGTGGTGGTCGTAATCCTTGTTCTCTTGCATGATGCATCATGTATGTCCACAATGGGTAATTAGTGCCATCCAACTTATCCTCAACAACCAACAAATTCAATACATCATTGCTTTCAACCATGGCCAATGACTAAGCATCTTGATGCCAAAGAATGATTGTATCTCAAAAAGTGGAACAAAAATACCGAGTTCAAGATCTGCTAGATCTATAGCACACTTTGAGATGCTTGTATTGGAGAACCTAAACACTATGATAGTATGTCGATGGTCAAAACGAGATCAAATCAAAATGTTGATGCCACAAAGCGAAGCCATTTTGAAACCTTAATCGCCTCGAGTATGCTCACCGATTTTCATGCGATTTGGAAACTATGATCGGATGGGTACCAATGATGCCCTCGAGAAAATGGCGACCTACTCGGGTACCATTTGTTCAAGTTTGAGGTTTGCAAAAGCATGTGAACAACACAAGAAAGTAGAAGAAGTGACTTGTTAAAGTTATACATGTATATACAAGCTCGGCAAAAAAAATCCTAATGAGGGAAAAAAGTGCCTCGATGGTCCTTTAGTGTGTTCATACATCATTACCAAAATATAACAACAAAAATAAAATTAAAAAATATACATAAATTTTTGCGTCCATACTCATCACCGTTTGGCATTATGAAAGAAATGACTCAGAGATAGATTCAAAAGATCATCAAGAAAAATATGGATGAATATCTAAATTTTCATCATAATAGTTCTCAATTTTTGCAAGAACAAATCAATGTAGTTGATCCCAAGTGGAACAAGAAACTTCTAGAGTGGGGCACCACTTTACTTCCCACCTAACATTTAGCATCATATGACTTACAAGTAAATTGTGTCTACTACCTTGTATTTCGACAATGTTCATGGAAAGGATTTTAAGAGCCCTGATGGCAAGAATAGAATTTTGAAAAGGTGCATCAACTTCCCACTTTTTACAAGTGTACCAGGCAACAACCAACCAACCAACCAAAGTATGTATGGTACAAACCATTGAATTTCATATCAAAACCTTTGATAATGTAGTCCATCTCATCTTCAAACTAATCTATGAGATATTACCTCACTATTCACTTGTATTAAAGCTTTCAAACATGAAAATTTTAGCTTTTTGAGATTTCTAAGATGGCAACATGCCATTGTGCCACTAATTTTTCCTTTATCAATCATGCAAAATTCTCCAATGCTTATGGCATGTTTCTCTCAATACATATTTCTCGCCAACCATTACTAGCAAGCTTTTTGAAGAAGAACCACTTCTGACAAGTCGTTTTAAAACAACACTGAAAATAATTTTAAACTTATTCATGACATTGATGTCCATATTGCAACATATGAGTTAGAATTTGTCTCTAGAAAGAGTGCCCTGTATAACCTAGTGCATGTTGAAGAATGGAAAAAAAACTAATGGTCAAATGGGCATGGATAGATTATGAACAAGAGCACACAAACCATAATGAAACATCAACTTCATACAGTCGAGGAATATTATCTTTAAGAGAGGGAAGCATTGAGAATGGGAAAGAATTGGCAAAACAAGTAAAAAACGATAATAAATGAAGAAGAAAGAGAAGCCATAAGACGAAAGATTCAATGCCCCAAACGTCCTGCTTTGTATGAAAAAGTACATGCCTACGTATAAGCATGTGGGTTCCAAAGTAGTCAAATCAAAAGCATCTTATATGTAATGCTTACAAATGATATGCTTCTTACCATTTTTGTTTACATTAAGACATGTTGCTCGACATTCCTAATAAGACACATATTCCTATTAAGACACATTGTTGAGTTTATGGCTGATTCGCACTGCTTTTTTGAAATGTTATATTTGGGGATTTTCTCATCATTATTTGGGCATTCAATTTATGTAAGAGTGTTTGATATGTTGGAGTGCCAAACAAAATATATTACGAACTTACTGAAATGTTTCAAATTTGAATGTTATAAACCCATTGTAGCTCCCATGGAGACATATTTAAGACCAAGTCTTCATTATGGCAAAGATGTTGATGACATGATTGCTCCTACTTCATCTACATTTGTATCCGCATGAGCGCATCTCAATTTTGTATCTAGGAGGCACTCCATTTCTAGTTTATTCCGATTTTATATTGCATTTCCTTTGTATTTGGGTACCTTGCCATGTGCTTCTACCGATTGTATTCATTCTCCTTTAGGGGGAATTATCCCACATGAGATGTACTTCGGAGAGCCCCTCCCAAATCTATATAAGGAGGGCCACTCCCACATTTGTACTTGGTTAGAAGCTTGAGGAGCCTACTCCATGCTCTTGGCAAACTCATTTCTAATCCACATAAGTTTACCCATTTCATGGTCTACTCATTTTGAGTCTCACACACTCTTTCTTTTGTGAGTACACTCTTCCTTTCATTTTGCTTCCACGCGTGTACTCTCTACATGGTATCAAAGCGCTAGGTGTAGGTCTTGGTGGTGCATTTGGCGGTGATTTTGGTGGTGATGGTGCTTTACTTTGGTGGTGTGTTTTCTCCTCATTGAGAGAAGCCTTTTTGCCATCAATTTTAGGGTCTCATTCTGCCCATTTACCACCCTCCCACCTTATTCTTCATTATTTTACCCCATATAACCCCATTTTCTCTCCCTTCCACACTTACTATTGGCATTCTTTGGCGATTTGCGATCTGCTTTGTGATTAACTCTAGGGCATTGAGCGTGCATCTCATCTGCTTTGAAGTGTTTATAAACACTATTGCACATATCCTTGGTTTCTATCATCTTCCTTATGATTTTATGACATTACTCATGACCTATGTGATGAGTCTCTACTTTAAAGTGGGTTGTACCACTATTGTACTTTGTTTTCCTTACCATACCATCTTTCCATTGGGATAAGTTCTCTTGTAATCTTTACTACAAAAGATCTTCGTTCTACTCCATCTTTGTGAAGGTCTTCATTGTAATGCCATTAACATAATCCACCTTTTGCATTTGTATCATTCTCTGCTAAAGCCAAAGTCTGAGGCCCAATTGATTCACCACTCCTGCTGCGCACACAGAGCAGCAAGCAAAGGACAGAGGAACAAGCAAAGGCTTCTATAATCGAGATTCTATCGAGAAGGAGCAACAGAAAACTCAACAAGCAATTCAAAAGGCCACTGCCAGCTTCTGCATCAGCATACTTTACTTGCAATGCTGTTGATAGCAGTGGAAGTATCCACCGGTTGTGAAACAAAGAGATTGCACGGTCTGCTTCTTGTCTCGTTTCATATATCAGAAAGCAGTAGCCCCTAGAAGCTTTAATGGCTTTGTATTTGCTGATCCTTAGCTCACGGACGGTTCCGAATTCTTGAAATATGGGGAGAAGCTATTCTTCTGTGATGTGACGAAGAACTTGACCTGATTCCTTGTAACATCCAAGCGACTAAGCTTTGAGGGTCTCCGTTGTAAACTTCTCAGCAAGTTTGTCATTCTGGGGGACAGGCTAAGGATCAAGCTCCTCGTTAGAGTGAAGCAATGAGGTGGGAAAAGCACAGAAAGAGAGAGAGAAAGAGAAGAAAAGTGCATAGTTCGTTATTGCGCAGAGAAAGACAAATGTTGCGACATCCCCATAGAGAGAGAGAGAGAGTGGCACGTCAACTTGCTGGTGCTTTGTTCTGCAGCAGTTTCATCCCCGCAGAGAGAGAGAGAGAGAGTGGCATGTCAACTTGCTGGTGCTTTGTTCTACAACAGTTCGATCGAACTGGGGCCACACTCACTTGTGTCTGGCTATGATAGAGATACTTTGTTTGAAGCTCACCTTCAACCCCTCAGCTCCTCAGATGCAATTTCAGGACCTTGTGTTTCCCTTGCTCCTTTCCTACAAGAGGTCAATGCTTAAGAGGCATGGCAATAGCCGAAGCGACCTGTTTTCCAGGGCGGGCATGACAGCAACGATATTTGGAGATGTGAAGCTTCCACTGGATGCCAATGGTATTGCCAAAAAAGGGAGGAACCTCCAAGAGGGAAAGGTTGGCTGACGGAGGAATCGGCACAGATGGCTAACATCCTGCAACAGCTGGCTACAGTTCATTGTATTACTCAATTGTACTACCAACACAAAACAAAGAAGAGAGAGAAAGATATCGAGTCAGGCGCGCATCTTCTCCATTGCTAAAAACAAGAAATTTAACCCAATACATTGCATTCATTTTTGGTTTTATGCATTGTATGTACAGTTGGTGGATTATCCGACATCGCTAATGATGTCAAGATAATGGTCTGCTTCATTTTATATGATCACGAGAATGAGTTTGCATTCAGTCTTAAAATAGACCCCACCACACTATGATTATCTCGATGATCAATTCTTCACACTTTGCCTAGCAATTGAGAGTGTTCATAGTGCAACTCTCATTTCTCAAATACTTACACCAATATTCAAAGCACATTTCCTTAGATTTATCTTGTACCTTTTAAAAGGGTGTAAAGCTCAATTTTTGGCCTTCATCAAGGGATTATCTTGTATTTCCAAAAGGCAAAGGCCTATTTCCTCATAGCGCACTTTGGCACTCTAAATTGTGCTCTCTCATAACATAAGTGTATTGCATTTCCATAGGGCTTTAATCCTCTCCGTCCCATAATTATTATAATTCGCTTAAGGGTTTTGCCCCTCCCATTGTGGATTATTTGGCACTTTGGAAACTCTCTTTATATTCTACAAGGGGTTCATTTTGAGGGTACTACACCCCAACAATGGCACACTTTTTGCATTTAGTGCCCAACTTTATAAACTCAAGTAATATAAGAAAGAGGCTTGTGTGTGTGCATTTGCAGCTTGGAGGCTAATCTAAGCCCACCCACAAGCTCTCTAAACCTACTCTAAGGCTCCATTTGTGTGCAATGGGCTAATCTAAGCTCCCCTTCTCGCATCGATACGTCTCATTTCTCCAAGGTCTCTACTTCAATTGTTGTGCAAGAGTAGGGCTATTCCAAGCCCCCCTCCCATCCCCAAGGATTTCCAGTGTGGTGTCCAACATTTCAATTTCCTTCCAAAGTTTGCAATTATTTCAAGTACTTTCTCAGCACACAAGTGTCTTTGAAAATGTTTTTAAACACTTGACACTTACTCTTGCAAAGCACAAACACATTAAGTTCAAGATCACTCAAAACTTTGTAATATCAAAGAGTGAAGCTAGCACCTCATCTATGGCCAATTGTGCATACCGCTGCTCACATACTTAATCGAGGCTTCACCAGTACATTGCACAACAAGACACCATTTGAAGCATACTATGGAAGAAAGCCTAATGTGCATTACTTTCGAGTATTTGGCAGTGAAGCATTTGTCCACGTGCCCAAAGAAGATCGCAACAAGTTGCAATCCAAGTCTAAGAAGCACATCTTCATAGGGTATAGTGAACAATCAAAAGCCTATAGACTATACAATCTCGACAATCACTCCATCACAATTTCAAAAGATGTCATCTTTAATGAAGCTTCAAGATATTCCACAAAAGATCCATATACAAGTCTCAATCCACCCATCTCCACTTCAGAGAGGGGCACAATCTTTTCAAAGCAAACATCAGAAGCAAGTACTTCAAGTCATCCAAGAAGATCTCAAAGACTTATTGATAAGAGACAGCAAGAACAAAGTCATTATGTCAATTATGCCTTGATGCATAAACTTCAACAAATCCCAGAACCTTCTAATTACAAAGAAGCTCAAGGACAGCCTGAGTGGAAGCAGCTATCAAGTAGAAATGGATGCAATAGAGAAGAACAAGACTTGAACTCTTGTACCTAAGCCCACAAATCATCAAGTCATAGAAGTTAAGTGGATTTATAAAGTTAAGTACAAGTCAGATGGCACATTAGACAAATACAAAGCAAAGTTGGTAGGTAAGGGATACAAGCAACAACATGGCATTGACTATGAAGAAACCTTTGCTCCTACTGCAAGATTCACAACCATAAGAATCATCTTAGCACTAAGTGCTCACTATAAGTGCCCCATTTACCAGCTAGACATCAAAAGTGCTTTCCTCAATGGAGATCTTCAAGAAAAAGTATATGTTGAACAACCTAAAGGCTTCAAGATCAAAGGAAAGGAAGATCAAGTATACAAACTTCACAAAGCACTTTATGGACTCAAGCAAGCTCCCAAGGCTTGGTATGAAAAGATTCACAAGTTCTTTGAAGATAAGGGATTTCAAAGGAGTAGCACTGATGCAAACTTATACATCTATAAGAATGAGTCCTTAGTAGCCATCATCATCCTCTATGTAGATGACTTGATCTTGACAAGCTCAAATGAAGAATGCATCTAGTTTATCATCACACAGCTTCACCTTGAGTACTCTATGACAGATCTTGGATTACTTCACTACTTCTTAGGTATGGAAGTTTGGCAAACAAAAGAAATAATATTCCTATCACAGAAGAAGTACTACTCTGATCTACTTTCTAGATATAACATGGACCAGTGTCACTCAGTTTCTACACCACTTGATCCAAACATCAAGCTTACATTGGAGGACTCATCATCACTTGTGGATGTGCATATCTATCGACAGCTTGTTGGCTCATTACTCTATCTTGCCAACACTCAACCAGATATTGCTTATGCAATTCGTATACTCAGTCAATTTGCACATCAGCCTCGTCAGACACATTTGGATGCTGCTCAGAGACTACTTCGATACCTTGCCCTCACACGACATCATGGTCTTTGGTACAGAGGGGGCATCGAAGTCGTCGGATATTCTGATTCAGATTGGGCTAGTGATCCTGATTCTCGACGGTCCACTTCTGGGTACATATTCTTGCTTGGCTCAGGACTTATCTCTTGGGCAAGTAAGAAGCAGCCTACAATTGCGTTATCATCCACAGAGGCCGAGTACCGAGCATTCGGTTTCGCAGCATGTGACGCCATCTGGCTTCGCCGATTATTATTTGACATTGGTGTTTTGCAGGTTACTCCTGACATGCATCAGCACGGACATCCAGTCGGCCTTGGCCATCGCCAAGAATCCAGTATTCCAAGCTCGGACCAAGCACATCGAGATCCAGTACTTCATCTGCGAGAAGCTCGTATCTCAAGAGATTACTCTGGAGCAGTGTACCTCTCAAGAGAACCTAGCGGACATGTTCACGAAGGCTCTACCTCCAATTTCGATTCAACGCTTGGTGGACCTCTGCAGCATTCAACCACTCCAAAATGGAGTTGTAGAGGGGGTGTTGATAACATGATTGCTCTTACTTCATCTACATTTATATCCGCATGAGTGCATCTCCATTTTGTATCTAAGAGGGACTCCATTTCTAGTTTATTTCCATTTTATATTGTATTTCCTTTGTATTTGGGTACCTTGCCGTGTGCTTCTACCAATTGTATTCATTCTCCTTTCCAGGGAGTTATCCCACATGAGATGTACTTTGGAGAGCCCCCCCAAATCTATATAAGGAGCGCCACTCCCCCCATTTGTACTTGGTTAGAAGCTTGAGGAGCCTACTCCATGCTCTTGGCAAGCTCATTTCTAATCCACATGAGTTTACCCATTTCATGGTCTACTCATTTTGAGTCTCACACACTCTTTCTTTTATGAGTACACTCTTCTTTTCATTTTGCTTCCGTGCGTGTACTCTCTACAAAAGATGCATTTGATATTGTCCTCCATCAACAAATTATTCAATGCTAGATTTATGTATGCATTACATGGCCTACAATCACTTTGTTGTCTTTCATATAAGTAGGTTTATGCATAGTGGTTAAGCATATATTTTTCTACTTCGGTGGTACTTGATTGCTTAGGTTATTCTACCCAAAGGAATCATTATTGCCAAACTTACATGCTCTTTTAAACTTTCATTGGTTTAGATATCACAATGTGTGTGTCCACAAGTTTTTTTTTTGTTTCACGTTTGGTAGCTCATGCATATATTGGTTACCCACTTTATCAATCAAAGTTTTTCTATCACTCACTTTACGAACAACAAGAGCATATTCCTATTTGCAAGAAACTCAACATTCCATGCTCACATAAAGCACATTGAGATGCACTATCATTATGTCAAAGAGAGACCCTTTGCCAGATAAATTAGTTTGACTTATGCATAAGGACAGTGAGAGTTTTACTACCAATAAAGATAATAAATGGATTATGACCCCTATAAATTTGACATAAGGATGTGATAAACAATGTCACTAGCAATATATCCTCTTTATATTTCATGACACAATATTGTCTTACCTCCAAGTTTCATATTAAATTCCATCATTTGGACTAATTTTGTTTCCATGAAAAGACTACTTGTGATTCAATATCAAATGATACTCTATTGTAATATTTTGTCCACAAATCCTCTATGACCATGATCTAAAATTCTTTCTATGCAATATCTAGAGCTTAAACATCATGTCACTACTACCAAACTATTGCATTGGATTATTCCATGATAAACCATATTTAACACTAATTAATAGCATGGATTCAACTAAAAATATTTGCATTTGAAACAACTATATCATTTTTCACCATCTCCCTATTAGGTTGTTTTACACATCTTTGTAATCTACACCCCAATCATTTAAGACGGAATCAAGAAACTTTTGTTATATGTGCTTCACATGAATCCAATCCCAATATCTGCCACCATAACATACAATGATACATGTATGTTTGAATCACTTCTTAGGATAAACCCTTTATATCATGCCTCATGATTAAGTTTTCACTTATTGTCCTTACAATTTATAAAGATCACTTTTGGTCTCCAACTTGTCATTAATGAAAATAAATGAAACTTTTGCATATTTAAGGGCACCCTTCATGAAGCTCCCAATACACATGCTTAGATGTGACAATGAATGGACACGAATTAGTTGCTTCAAGCAGAACAATCACGTGATGCATGCCTCTTTGAACAGCAGCTAGAAATCATAAAGAATTTCAGGACAAACACTCTAGCAAGCAAAAGCAAATGCACGAAACTAAAGTCCGTCTGAGAACACAGATTTAGGGGCATCAACTCTATCTAAAGTTCAACCTAGTTTTATCATTAGACAATTCAAAAGGCGCCATTCTTCCAGGTAAAGTAAAATTGAAACCTTTGAAAAACAGCATAGAGACCGGCGGTCCAAAACTGTACCAATTATTTGATGCCATGCAAATATCTTGAAACGGCCTAACAAGACGTACTGGTCTAAATTTAGAAAGATCAAAGTAATGAAGCTGTCCCATCTAGCCTATGCAAACAAAAACAGACCTTACGAAAACTTGCAATTACACCTTGAGAAGATCAAGTACCTTCATCCCCTTGATGCTTATGCACGCCTTTGAATAGAGAGATCATCGTGTTACCAAAAGAAGAAGGCATCAAGTTACCATTTAGATTGCCCAGAAGTGAGTAAAAATGAACCTTGGCGATGACCGCATATCCTTGCTGCAAGCCCATAAAAGAAAACGACTATCACCACAAGGATCGACACTAAAAGACTCAACTGTACATCAGCAAGTGATTGGCCTCGCATCTCAAAATCAGGTGAATCACATGAAGGCCCATCAGGAAGTTCATGACAACCAGCTGGCATCCAGGGACCGTAAAGTGTGAATGCAATTTGGTAAAACCAGAGTCCTTGCAAGGCCACCATCATTCCGCTTGCTAGATCTATTGTAAAGCTCTCAGGGAAAACAGAACTCAGCAATGCACAGACAACACAAAGACCAATCAAAAGAACCAGCAATTCATGATAGCGGCCTTCAAGTCCTGCATGACTGGTAGAATGAAAATTGAACAGCAAAAATTCTGCAGTGAACGCCATAGCCACAATGATGTAATGTGCTCCATCTGGTAGAGGAAGAAACCTGTAAGTGATCATGAAGACAGGGTCAGGCAATCACACACATCTAAATAAACACTGGAAAGACTTAATTTCAAGCATAAACAGAGTTATTTCTGTACACAATTTAAATAACACAGAAAGACAGGCAAAAATCTTGCAATAATGTGCACAAATGAGTATGCAGATCACTGTTAAAAAAGAGCGTTATAGACTTCAAATGAGAAAGCATGAGAAGCCCAGCTTCAATTTTCCTTCTCTTCATTGCCACTAATTTTCATGAATGGGGCTGACTCTAGAAACAGCATCCAGAGGTTTGTCTACATCAGAGAGAATGTTCTTCACCTTGTATGTCCATGATTTGTTCTCATTTATCCCTAAGTTTTGAACTGTTTTAAAATTTAAAGTTCAATGGTTTCATACAATCTGCATTTCTTGACAGTGCCTTATTAAAATGTACAGTGTGAAAGATGGTCATAACCTTGATGTTTTTTTTTTTTTTTTTTTTTTTTGGTTGGTTGGCAAAAGGCAAAGACAAACCTGCCTCAAATTACCTCATGAATACCAGAATCTAATTTTGTCTCGTCTCAGTATAGTCATCGGATCAAAAGGTCTCATCAAATTAAAGGGAGTTATTGGATACCACTTTTTAAGGTTCTGGACCAGCAATTATTTTGTCTCAAAGTTGATAGCTTCCACCTATCTCTTGGTGTAAGCCACAGAAAAATCATGGAGAAGAAAGACCTCCATCAAAGCTAAGCAAAGAATCCTAATGATATATAACTTCAGTTCCACATTTTTCTCCACCCTTCCGATGTCCTTTGCCATGTGGTGAAATTTCTGTGGAGTTCTCTATGAAAGGAAACTTAATTGGATCCTATTCCAAAGATGCAGGAGTCTTTTTGACTTCTGGCAGAGAATTAAGAGAACGTAGTTTTGATAATTGTTTCAGAAAATTTTAATTTGAGTGAGATTCATCTCAAAAATTTTATAAGTTTGTCCATTTCTGAGAAAAATTATCCTGATACAAAAGTCATTTAACTGGGGAGCGGAAGAATCCTCAAAAGGTCATTTTACTTGAAAATCTTTCGAAAGATGTGTTAAGAGAGAAACAGATACAGAGTGAGCACAGAATCTTCCTGACCAAAAGAACAGCAGTCAATTCATGACCTTCAGGCAACATAAAATCTGGGTTGAAAAAAAGTGAATCTCTAAATCAGTATCGCATAAGATGTTACCTTGTTCAAAGAAAATTGAGATAATAATGTTCAAGAGATATTAACCTTGTAATTTCCCCAGATTTTTTGAAATTGCCAAATTTTTAATTACTCCAAATTTTACAAATCTCTAATCCTCAAAGTTTGGCACCCAAACCGCCAAAAAATTGCACCTAAAACTGTTAGTACCTAAAAATTCAAGTTGCACCCAAAGTTGTTGAGTCAGCAACTTAGATGAGATTAAAAAAAGCTTACACCCAACATTATCAAAACTTTTTAGCTAAATTCAAGGAATTTTAGTAATCTTCTTTCATATAGAGTAGGACTTTAAATCTATATAACCAGCCACGTGGCTGAATTTGTAATCATTGGCAATCAGTCAATGCATCAATTTTATTGTTCAGCTTCTATCTTTGATTCTTTTACCATATTCTTTGTTGCTCTATGCGTTTCATGCTCTTACATTGGTATCAGAGCATGAAAGAGGTCGTGAGAGCTACACAATAATGTGCTCAGTTGCACCTAACACAAGAAGTTAGGCTGCTGCATGAGGAGAGAGAACGTAGAGAGAGAAAGCTCTTTGTACAGAAAAAATGAAGAATTTGATCACTTGGCCAAATGTGAACACATCAAAGTGACCATAAGACATTAAAAACCATATGAATGTCTATATCTCCCCAATTTACAGGCCAAAAAATATAACAAAAAAATATACGGAAAGCTCTCAAAAGAGAACTATCACTCAGAAGGGTCAAATTATACAAAAGGATAGTCCTTGAGGCTTTTATCCTCGACAACCTGCCACTTAAAAGGCCAAGGAGGCTCCTTTAAGCTAAGTAACTCCCACCATTTGTATACATGATATTGCGCCTTGGGTAGGCACTTGGTGAGAGCATTTGCAAGATTCTCTGAAGTGTTGACCATAATCAAAGTAATCGGATCAGTGGTATCTCACATCAATATGCTTTCTACGAGCATGGAACATAAAATTCTTTGCCAAACATATGAGACTCTAGCTATCAGAATCAAGAATTGATGCCTTGTCAGGCAAATCAAACTCATTGCATAAGCATTCTAGCCATATGGCTTCCTTAGAAGCCTCCATGTATGAAATATATTCAGCCTCTATAGTAGAAAGTACAAATATCCTTTGAAGTCTAGAGCAAAACGAAATAGCACCTCTTACAAGAGTGTAAACATAACCACTTATGGATACTGTGTATCCACATCACCTGCATGTCAAAGTCACAAAATTCCTTCAACTCCAATGGGCACTTCCCATGACATAAGCATTTGGACTTAGTCCCCTCCAAGTACATGATGATGGACTTCACTGCATCCCAATGTGCCCTGCCTGGGTCAGCCATAAATCTGCTCACAACTCACACTATATGAGCTATGTTAGGTCTAGTAGCAACCATATCATATATAAGTGAACCACAAGCTGATGCATATGGAACACCTTCCATGTCATTGACTGCTTTGTCATCCTTTGGACAATCTACCTTGGAAAGCTTCATGTATGACTGCAATGGTACTCCAAGAGGCTTTGCATCAGCCATGATAAATCTGTCTAACACCTTTTCAATGTACTTTTCCTCAGATAAGTGCAATGTGCGCTGCTATCTATAGCTTTTTATCCTCATACCAAGTATATGTTCAGCCTCAGGTAACTTTCATCGAGAATGCAAAATTCAGCTGCTGTTTTGGAGCATTTAAAGTGCTCTTTTTCTTCCCAACCAGCATCATACCATCTATATACAGACTAGAATGATTGGGTTGCCATCATCATCCTTTTTGGTGTACAATCAATGGTCTAGATGGCTTCTTTTGAGCCCACATTTCAGCATCAATGCATCAAACTTCTTATACCATTGCATGGGTGCTTTTTTCAGCCCGTACAAACTCCTTTCAACTTGCATAGCAGATGCTCTTTTCTAAGAATGGGATATCCTTCTGGTTGTTTCATGTACATCTCTTCATCTAAATCACCATGTGAACAGCCTGTTCTGACATCCATTTGGAATAACTCCAAATCCAAGGCAGCACTGAAGCAAACAAGATGCTTAATGTGGTCACTTTAACCACAGTAAAGAACACTTCTTAGAAATCAGTGCCCTCTTTGAGCATACCTTGGCAACAAGCCTTGCCTCGTACTTGGGTTTGTCATCTACAGTTTTGATTTTGTATACCCACTTGTTAGAAATTGCCTTCCTACCTTTGAGCAACTCAACCAAATCCCAAGTATCAATCACATGCACGATGGTTATCACTTCCTACATGGTTAACTCCCACTTCTTCTTGTGCTCACATAGCTTTGCCCCTTTACAAGTAAGAGGCTCACCCTCAAGCGATAACAGAATGTAATGTATAGAGGGATCGCTGTTAGAAAATCAACAAAGTGCAGGTCAACAATGGTCAACCTTCAACTATGTGTTGGTCAAAGGCTGATCAAAGTTGGTCAAAAAACATTTTCCATATTCTCATAGAGCTTGACGAGCAGTACTCAACCATATATAAAACTACACTATCCATCACCATTTTCCAAGTCAAAAGTCGAACTCTAATTTTTGGTCAATGGTCAAAACATATTTTAAAATTTGAAACTGCAAGTGACACATCACAATCATATGACAGTTTAGAGTATTGATCCAATGGCTTAGGTTAATCCCACATGTCAGATCAAAAAGCCCACAACAGCCCAAAAAAAAATTTGGTATTCTAGTGTATGTGTGTGTAGCTACACTTTAATCCTTTCTCTCGTAGTGTGGATAGTCTATTCTCTCTCTCTCTCAATCTTTTCTCTCTCTATCGTTCTTCTTAATTGTGAGTTAATTAACAGTTTTTGTGCTCTTATTTGTTAACAATTTGATATCAAACAAGGTCATGAAGAGTGTTGGAGTATGTAGGTCCACATAGATCAGAGAATCTTCTACACACTCAAAAACCTTGTATGCATACAGTATTTGAGCCAAAGAAAGTAGATGAGAGAAGAGAGAAAATAGAAAAAGAGACAAGAGATAAGAAACACGTAGAGATACTACTCTTACAACTTGAACTAGAAAGAATGACTAGATCAGTGTGTTAATGTACATTGAAATAGAATGATATCTGAATGGTTCTAGGTACAAAATATGAGAGAAAAGTGCTTAAACGTATAAGAAAAGTGCATGTCCACTGAATAAGTGATGGAAAATAGGCTGAAAAAAAAATATTCAGTTTATGTGTTGTGTATGTAAGTGCATAGAGGCAATACTGAATGTATTACTAGAGAATGTACAAAGATAAGTAGCCCATTAGGGCAATAGGCGTATATACAAGCCCGGGGGAAAAACCTCCTAAAGAGGGAAAACAGTGCCCCGACGGTCCTAGTGTGTTCACACACATCACTTCCTAAATATATCAACAAGTTCAAGCAACACCACTTCATGTCTGAAGACTATCCACCATCTCCTCCAACACAATGAAGTCCAATCCCCACTTTCTAAAGACTCTTGAAAATATCAATGGCTTAAGGGGCATTTCATCTTTTTTTATTGGTTGTCTTGTTCATTGGAAAATGTCACATCATTGTGCAAACAATTTTACATCAAGAAATAAGATACAAACAATTAAAATACCTTGATACAACAAAAACAAAGTGTGGAACAAAAAAATCAGCAGCTTACCAACAGTACAACACACATGAGAGTATGTAAAAGAAGTCAGAGTGATAATCAGCATCACGAAAAACACTCCACAGCAGCACCACAGCATGTGTGTGTATATGAGATGTATCTTATGAGCACTCATAGGGTATCTATATAGGAATATGCAGCTCCAATGAAAGTCTTGCACAAAAACATAAAAACCCATAATAGTTTTTCGCATGGGCTGTTTTTTAGCTTTAATTGCATATGTGGAGCTTTATTGTTGCTTAATTTTTTACATGTATCATCATTCTTGGCCGTTGGATATGCTTTATTAGCTTTTAATAGGATTTTGACAAGTGTCAATTATAGAGCATCTGAAAATCTGAAAATTAGGGTTTTAAAATTGAAAGCTTTTCAGTGATTAGATGTACAACTGTTATATATGATTAGAGAACTCTCACTATGTACCTAATTTTGATCAATTTTGAGTATTTTACCATTTCTGGCAAATGGTTCATCAATTTAACATTTGCTGGAAATAGGGTTTTCTGGTCACTTGGACATTGTTTCAAATGATCCCCTCCTAATATCATATTGGGATCGCGATTGGGAATGGAATGTGCATTCCAATCAATGTTCGGAACATGTTCCTTTTTAAAAAAATTGCCTCATACTTAAAAATTCAGCCCCTTTTCACATATAATACATATAGATAATATGACACACACACGTGCATAAATACACACACACATGCATAATATATGCATTTGTGTGTGTCATATTATATATATATGTGTGTGTGTGTGTGTGTGTGTGTGTGTGTGTGAGATATGACACACACATATGCATATATACTCAGTTTCCATCATATATGCTACGTGACACACACATGCATAGATATGACCCACATTGCATCTGCCAAATATGTAATATGACACACAATAGCATATATGTAATATTTTAAATTGCAATGGTATTATAGGACACACATGCATATATAGTATGACACACATTGCATATATGAATAATGGCACACATTGCACGCATGCATGTATGACACACAATGCACATGCATGTATGGATAATGGCACATACATATGTATCTTTGTATCTTGATTCTTTCTTATATCTTAAACAAATACTAAATGAATAAATAAATAAATAAATAAATAAATAAATAAATAAATAAATATATATATATATATATATATATATATATATATATATATATATATATATATATATATATATATATATATATATATATATATATATATATATATTATGGTTACATTCCTTAACGTTTCATATCCTGGCATTTGGTACGGCACCACGTTTTGTATGCATACCATTCATGCTGTACCAAACGTTCCGTACCACCTTGTTTCCAATGAAACTTGAATGATTCATGCATGAATATGTATCCTTGAGAAACTGCAAACTGAATATCTAGATGTGTGTTACAAAGATAGATTAAGCATCCCACTGCTTGACTATACAACGTAGCATCAGAAAGTTTTGAATATGCTTCTGCTTGTAAAGAAACATTAGCATCTATAAGAGTTTGCATAGGCTTTGAATCTTGCATTCCAAACCTTTCAAGTAGGTTCTCAATGTATTTCTATTGTGTCATAAATATGTTTGAAAATACTTATAAAAGGGGAACCTTCCACTAAGGGCCCTACTTGCAAGTTAAAATTTCTTAAAGATTGGTGGTCAAAAATTTGTCAAAAGACTTGTCAAACAAGTCCAAATTGTCAAAATTTAACTAAAATTGTTATTACATATTGTGATAGTACCCACAACAAGGTGGTTGAGCTCGTGAGGTTCGGCATATCATATATGTAAGGTACATGAATTGAATCTTATCTCAGAGATAAGGTACACAAGGTATGCTACATAAATTAATGTCTGTATAAATATATAGGTACAATCACTTCTTTCACATTTGAAGCTTCAATAAACACATTAAAAATATCAAGCACATAATAAATTTAATCTTTCACACAATACATGTGTTATACATGGATCACAATTCATGATATATATTCTAAGTAAACAATAACATAATATTAAATGTAAGCAACCACAAAATCAAGACAAGTAGACCCCACATAATTGTTGAGATCAATCATCATATCCACCTTGAAAACATCACAAAAAAGTTCTCCAAGTGCTTGGAAAAAGCTCACAAAATGGTTCTTTAGGATCTACTTTTGGGCTCGGATCAGGATAAGCGCTAAGGATACAAGGCTAAAGCTCAACTTTCAAGTCTCACATATAGTGGAAAGGCTTCAAACTTACCGTTCATTTAGGGACAATGCTCGTGAGAGAGGTCTCAATGATAGTATGAACTCAAGTGATGGTTGAGTGGCAAGCAAGATCAGTGATGGACTCAAAAGCAATGCTCATGGGGATGCTCAGCTATTGTTTCAATCAATTATTGAAAGGAAGATGGTTGGAACTTAGGCACACATTTCAATATAATTATTTAAAACTATATAACTTGTATGAATGGACCAATCATGAATTGGATGTACGGTCTGTTAATGAACCGAACCGATTCAATTACCTTTACAAGAACCAAAGCTACCTTGACTTACGAGAGCTATCCAACCATGTATAACATTTGGGTATTTGACCACATTGCATGGATCAAAAGTCAAACCATTTGAGTGTAAAAAGAAACTTTTAATATGAAAAGCATAATGTACACATGTCATAATAATATCAATTTAATCCTATGGTTAATGTGATGCCACATGGCACATGAAAACTCAAGAAAAAGCCAAAAATTAGGGTTTTTGGATTTCTCGATGGAAAATCAGGCAAGATTTACTAAAAGCTGATTTTATGCTTTTGATGACTCATTGTGCAAGAAATCGATAGCCTATATATACTCGAGCTTTTAGAGCTTTTTAAGAGCTAGAGCTTGGAGGATCTTTTCTCATCCACTTGGAGAGGTGGAGTTGTCTTTTCTTCATCATCTACAAGGTGTGCAGAAGCGTAGAGCTTTATCTATTTGGAGGAGATATCTTCAATTTTGGAGATTTTAGAGTTATGGACAGTTTATAATCTAGGTATTCTACGAATTTTTGGAGTTATGGATAGTTTATAATCTATGTATATTCTATATGATTTTGGAGTTATATGTTTTCTTGTAGCTTCATGTATTTCAATATGAAATGTAATGAATATATCTAGAGCCTTGCTCCTTTCATAACTCTCAGTGTACTAGGCCCACACAATAATCATAGGTTTAATTCAAGATCTTTCCAACATTTGACCTTAGCACATAAAATACTTTGACTTGATCAAGAGAGCTAAATGGCAATTGAGAGATAAAGAAGACAATTATAAAAGTGCAATAGTTTGTAGCTACTACACACTAAATAAATGCAAAATGTCAATATTCAATGTGTGTATGATACAAATTTAGGCTGAATCTAAAGGTTCTAGGTACAAAATGTAGTGAGAGTGTGTCTTAGAGGTATTATATGAGTGAATATGTGCAGAAAGAAAGAAAAAAATTATTCAAAATAGTTTTTACAGCAACCCTTAATTTGAAATTAGGTGTGTACGGCAGCAGCAATGGTCATTTCTCATGATGGAGTGATAAGTAAAGACCTAGAGCTGCAAGAGCACTTGAAGAAATCCTAAATTGGACACCACAACTCTCCAAAATCAGCGTGCACACCAAGATGTGTGAAGAAGATGCAAAGGATGAAAAGCTGATTTTTAACGTCAGTTTTATTAAAAGCATGTGTGTATCTTTTCCCCCCATATTTGTGCTTTTTGAGCTTTAGTAATAGTCTTCTAGATCTATGCTTGCTTTTGACTTTCTTTTGTACTTTAAACCTCAGCCATAGCTTTTTAATAAGTGAAAAGCACTTAAAAAGCAAAATTTAGGGTTTTGACTTTGGTTGCTTTTCTGATGTTGGATGGTAAAGTGTTATATATCCATAGAAAGCTCTCAAGGTGGTCTTTCCAATGAGCCAATATAATTTTTTTACCATGTTTGACCAAATTTTGACAAAGTACCAAAACTGGGGTTGCTGGATTTTTGCCAATTTTACGGCATCCTCACATTGTTTTCCAACAATCCCCCTCCTCAATGTCATAATGGCATAAGGTTCAAAGGTTCGCATAACATCTAATGTCTGTTTTTGGATAATGCTTTGGTAAACATGTCTGCTACATTTTCACTTGTAGGTACTAGGTACATAAGTTAGCTCAATGTGCTTTTTAGATACTTGTAGGCTGTTCTCAAATGTAATCATAGTGTACCTTAATATTCTTTGTCCTTGAAAGATGAACAGGTTTCTTTGCAATAGCAATAGCACTTTGACTATCTGAAAATATCTGCCTAGGTTGATGAACATGAACATCAAGAAAGCCACAAGATAAGGCAATCTCCAACATCAAAATTTGCATAGCCTTATAGTAGAAAATGTGACAACTTCGGAATGAATTTTAAGGATTTTGTGCATGAACCTTGACACTTGAGAATGTCAGGACGTGCATTACATAAATTGCTCGAGCATCCAACTACTTTATTATATAGTGTAGCATCATAAGAATCTAAACCTTTTACTTCTGCTTGTAATGACACGTTAACATCCATAGGTGTCATCATAGGTTTACAATCTGTCATTTCAAAACTTTATAAAAGTTTATCAATGTATTTTTGTTGTGTCATATAGATAAAATCATTCCTAAATTTGGATTCAATGCCTAAACAATAATGTAAAATCCCAAGGTCATTAACATCAAATGTATACTTAAGTTATGACTTAAAGAATTGAATATATGAATCCTTGAGATTTGTCATGATCATGTGATCAACATAGATGATGATGATGATAATCAAGACACCTGTTTCGCCTTAATATAGAGGATTGGAGAAGCTTCATAATTTTCAAAACCAATAAATAAAAGATATAAATGTATATTTTCATACCAAACCCTTGGTGATTGCTTTAAACCATAAAGTGCTTTAATAAGCTTGCATACTAAGTGTTCTTTACTTGGTTCTTTAAAACCTTTTGGTTGTTGAATATAGATAGATCACCATTAAGAAAATTCGTCTTGATATCTAACCGGTATATATTCCAACCAAAAAATGCAACAAGAGAAAGAACTACCTTGACTATGGTCATTCTAGAAGTAGGCGCAAGTGTTTCATCATAATCGATACTTTTCTTTTGTGCATAACATTTAACTACTAATCTTGCTTTCTACATGTCAATAGTACCATATACTTTTCTTTTGATCTTAAAGATCTACTTAACACCAATTGCTTTCTTACCTTTCGATAACTCACAAAGCTTCCATGTTTGATTCTTATGAATAGAATCAATCGCTTCTTGATTGCTTTCTTCCAAATAGGACTTTATAATGCATCTTTTATACTAGCAAATTCATTCTCAACTGAAATAAGTGCAAGAATGTTATTAATTTCGAATTTCGAAATGTTCTATATAATATATCTAATCTGAATCATCTTTCTAACTTCTTGTTCTTCCTTTAAATGGTTGAATTCCACTATCTTGTAAGTTTTCACTTACCATCTTGGAAGCTTCTAAAAAAATGAAGAAAGCTCTTGCTCATATGCAACTCTTTCCTTTGATGCTCTTGAGGTTTCTCCAACTTCATAAGTTGGTAGATCAAGAGGTGGTGTAGAAATAGGTGAAGTTGAAGATGTAGATACCAGTGGTATAGGAGTAACAACTTTCTGTTTATCTCTATAAACGAAAATCGTTGGGGTTTAAGAGGGTTGATCACCCCCTTGTATGGCTGAATCTCATTTGGCTTGAAAAATGCATAATCATATGCTTTATTAAAGTCTAGAATTCCTGCATGTTTATCATAAATCTGACTTTTTGCAATATAAGCATTGTGTGAGAGTAGGATATTACCTGTTTCTGGTACATAGAATCTGTATCCTTTACTTTCAATGGCATAACCAATGAAAACAACTTTGATGGCTTTGACATCAAGCTTACTACAATCTTTCTTCTCAATGTAAACATAAGTTCAAGAATCAAAGAATAATTCACATTTGGCTTCTTCCCATAATAAACTTCATAAGGTGTGATCAACTTTAAAGCTTCTGTGGAAGTCCTATTAAGAACGTGATTAGCTATATGTTCTGCATCAAACCCTTGTAACTTCATGTACTTCATTCATATTACGTATGGAATATATGTGGAGCTTAGCTCCTTTCTCTCTCACATGTTTTGTCTATTTTCCTTCTTGTCTCTATTTTCATCTATGCCTCAATATTGATTGTGGGCCTACAAAACCAAACTAAAGAGCTCCAAAACGTGATAAAATTAATCCCCAATGTGTATTGTATAGGCTATATTTACCTTGGTACGCAAGTTAAAAAATGAAGCAGAAGAATCTTTTCATTAACAAAGCAAAAGCTTCTTTTCATAAATAAAGCAAAAGTTGTTTTTCACTAATAAGATGAAAGCTTCTTCTAACTTGAAAATTGCTTTTCACACTAAATCTAAAGATTAGGGTTTGAGTTTTGACTTTGATTTAAGTGCCAAACACACTAATTGTTATGTATGGTTGGACACCTCTTATTGAGCTCTATCACATTATGTGATAAAAACTTTTGACCGTATTTTTATCATTTCTCAAAAATGGGATCATTTCTCACCATTTTCAATAATTAAACTTATCTAACTTGTAAGCATGCAAGTGAACCCCTAGTGGAAGGTTGCCCCAATGACATATTTTCTAACAATAGCATCTTGTAGTTGTCTCTATCCTGCCAATAATTTGGGTGTTGGTGAGTCTTTTGCCACCACCATCTTCACTGGAAATCAGAGCGCATTGGCGGTTGCAAGGATGATAGATTCAACTGTTTTGATCTAGCTCCAAAAATTGTATTGAGCTTAATCCAAGCTTCTATTGTCGAGGATATGCCTCCAATAATTTGTCCTCCCGGTGATGAGTGCCTTCTCCCGTTAGTGCTTGTTCGAATCAATTTTTAGGAGTTTCAAACTTGCTGATTTCCCAAAGATTCAAGCATTTCTACCAACATCGTTTGAACTCCATCGCAAACTCTCTTTAAAAGAGCAAAACATGGACGTAAATCTTTTCTTTGAAAAAAAAAGGGACAAATACAAACATCCCTTGAAGAAAAATGCAATGATAAATCCAAAACAATTCCAAATCTTTGCAACCCTTTAACTTCTTATGTCATGTCAAAATTATGCTTCGAAAAGTACATCAACAAATAGACTTGAACTTGAATAGTTCCCTGCTACAACTTCTAAGATACAAGCTTAAAAGGGACTGTGACATGAGGAGAAGAGAGACAACAAGAAGAATATGCACGACAAAGAGATACATAAATAATTGTACTAAAAGAGCAATATGAAAGGAAGGAAAATGCTAAGATAGAGAGATGTAGATGGAGGATTAGAAGAGAACATTAATATACAACATCCACAACCCAACTTACACCCAACAAAATTTATCTAACAATTAAATGTAAAATAGCTAGAATGATATTATTAGATAGACTTAGCAAGATGGTCCATAAAATTAACCCAACACAAACTCAAGAGTAACCCTTAGGAGCTTCATGTGTTGATGATTTATTTGTTTAGAAAGTCTTCACAATCCAAACTACAAAAATATACCTTGGCGCATAATGTTCAACTAGGACATGAGATCCATGAGAATTGTTTGGAGACATATTTGAAAAATTGAAAGCTATCTATTGATATGAATTGCAAAGATTGTTCAAAGACTAACAATCACATCAAGAAGGTCAATCAAATTATAACAAAAAAAATAAGGGTTTATGCATTTAGAAGTAAGACAAAGTGGGAATCTTTTTATTTTTCTTGGAATATTCTTACATATTTCGACATAAAATAACAAGCATGTTATTCTTTGCAATTAACTAAAGCCCAACACTTACTACATCAAAGTGTGGCAATGCAAAAGCATCTAGCTCTGATGAACTTTTTCATTAATCTTCAAGCTTGATTACATATTACATATGCTAAAATGTGAAATTGACTTGGTATGAAAGCGGCTAGAGCATTATGCAAATAAGAGAAAAACTTTCAAAAAATTTCAAAGAGGAAACAAATCATTTCTCAAGCCCACAGGAAATCTACACCATCAATTCATGAGAACCTCTCCAAAGTTGTCTTCACCAAGTAAAATGATTTGAAAAATGAGTGACTTTCCTCATCAACTAGTCGGTTCACTTATCAATCAAGCTTTGCTCATCAACTAGTCAATTTGCTTACCAATTAGACTCTAGGAGCTTATCCCAATTGTATAATGTCCACACGTCCTTGACATTGGAAAGCTTAATCCACATAGTCTACGGGAAATAATATGAAATAAAGTTTTTCATTTTTGCAAGAACAAGTGATTAAAATTAGAATCCAAACAATACATTGGCCTAAAGTTCCAAATAATTAGATGCTTTTGTGCTTTAGAAGTTTATAATGAAATCCGTGTTTTCTAGAAAAGATTACCACTCATGCATGTAACTTGAATACTAAAATTAATGGTTTACAAACATTTCTTCATCACGACCATTGAGGTCAATAACCTTTAAAAATGTAGAAAAATGTTGGATTCTGGGGTTTGATCATACATCCAAAGGTGATTCTATAACTTAGTGTGTTCTAAAAAAGAAAAGTTCAAAGGCTTCAAACCCAAGAGTATATGCAAGGTGCCATGAAGATACAAACGTTCTAAGCCAGGTAGGTCATCATTATAACTTATGTATATATGGCAAGAGATTGCCATGAGTTTAATCTAGTTGAGGGCATAGAGATATAAGGGCATCAAAAAATGTGAAATGATTTTTACACAAACTCTCATTGACTTCCTACAAGCAAGGAAACTAAAACATGTACCGAAATCAAATGCGCAAAGCATTGACTTCAACATACTTTAGCCTATTTTTCCACCTCCTCTTGACCATCTAACTTATAGAAGAACTTACACATAAAAAATGTGTTCATTATGATAAACCGTAAGGCATGTTTCCCATAATACAAAATGTTAATCCAAGTATAACTATGAAATTTCTATCACACCACAAGGTAACTACCACCAAAACAAAGTCATATGCAGTGTTATGAATAAAATCTTACTCCTCATAACAAAACTTTTGCAACATTTTTTCTCATGTGTCATTATCTTCATGTTCCAAATCTCATAAGGGATGAAAAAATGTATGCATATAAGCGAGTTGGCTTTTCCTACAAATTCAAAAGTAGATCCTAACAGCTGCACCCATGCGTCTTCACATGCATGCCTAGCTAGAGGGGAGCCTGTTAAAAGACTCAGCACTACACCAACTTCGGTCCCCAGACTACTACCCAACCTATCCTCCTAACCATCTTAGTTTTCAATAGTTTAACATCAACCATGAAATATACGAAATAAAAAAAAGAACCTTAAACTAGAGAGCAATTTGCGAATGTATTAGAAATCAAAAGAATTTGCAGTGTCCAAGGATCTGGAAGCCACTAGTTTCTATTTTACCATCTGAAGAACATAGTGCATTCTGGATATACACACAGAAAAGAAAAAAGCCCCCAGGGGGGGGATTTATTTTCACCATATCAAAGTGATTTTTGTGACTTTCAAAAAACTGTTATTTATATTATATTTCTATAAAAAATCTCGACAATTATGAGGAGAAATCCATGATCAATTTCATGCCAATTATGAAATCAGATGCCTCCTAATACATCCTGAATAAATAATTTGCAAAATGGCACTTCCTCCCACGAGAAGAGATCCAAGTAACAGGAGAGTTTCGACCAGGAAATAGCAAGACTCCGAATTAGTAAATGATTTCTTAGGGTATTATGATCATGTTAGAATACCTCAGAAAAGCAAGTCTGCGGCACATGGAACAGCAGTTTGCCGCATTTTCACAAGTAATAAATTCAGAGGGAATCTAAGAGATATCTGAATAAACATACCCCGTAGTTTCGCTCACAAGAGTAGAAACGCCAAAAAGGAAGAACATGAGGAGCATGGCAGCATGTTCAAAGTCATTCATGTGAGCGGGATTGAGGGAGCCATCAACAACGAAACGCAGGTGTGTCGAATAGAAGAATTCAAGGCACATGTCCACAAAAGATCCAATTGTGATGATGTAAAGCTCCAGATACTTTAGGCGGCCAGGAACAGCATGCCACACCCTGGCTCGAAAGGACTGAGGGTCCCTAACATACTTCACAATGCTATTACCCAAATGCCACAAGCCAACCAGCAAAAAAAGGGTTCCTGGAAGCAAGTGTCCTGCAAACGATCCCATCTTTCTCTCTCTCTAGCCCTCTGCGTACGAGAGTTTCATGCGTCACCTTCTATGTATGTCCCTGTATACTCCACTCGGCTATGAGAGGCGTTCCCTTGGATCGCCTGCACATTCAGGACAAGGACCTCGAGACCTTCTTTTGATTCTCCATTCAAAAAGTTCTACGATGATGCGTGCCAAGATGGACTTCTTTCTTGCAGGTTGACTCGAGAAATCCCGATTCGCGATCATTTTCTAACTTCTATATCTGACTTCACACAAGCCGCCGGCAGCAAAAAGACTCTGGCCGTATCCAACGTGCCGATTATTTATAGCCAACAAACAAAAGAAAATGTTTCAGGCTTCAGCGTCGCTTAAGAGTGTATCAGCCTTCGGCCCTTCCGCTCTCTAACAAAATCAATGCAGAAACTACGATTATGGAATTGCAAATTCTGCATCCAACGATCATACTGATTTTTTTTAAGAGCAAGTTTGGCCAAAGCCTAACCTTTTTTGGTTTGAATTAACTGAAAGAATAATTGTGGAAGTGAACAGGCATAGTATCCATGGACCCTTCATATCTCACAAAGCAAAGGTTAGACTACTCAAGGTGATTTGTGTTATCCATGGACCCTTCATATCTCACAAAGCAAAGGTTAGACTACTCAAGGTGATTTGTGTTAGGTTGAGGACATGATCATACTGATTTTGCATTTGTTTGGAGTACCACTTAATGTGAATGACACAGGCGGAAGAAAGGTTTTGTCAAAAAAAAAATCTCGATGTGCATTAGTTCAATTGGTTTAAGCTCTTAACTCTTGAGGCAAGGGCAAGGGTTCAACTCTTGCTACCCACGGTTGATGTGTATTGAGTGTTAAACCGGTTCAAACTTAATTTCCTTATCACCTTTGGGTTGTCATCGGTGTATCACCTTCGAGCAATCTTAACCTCTGCTTTGTGGAATATGGGAGGTCCCATGGATACTATGTCTGTTCACTTGTAGAGTTGTTCATTCAATCAATTCAAGCAAGGAAGATTAAGCTTTGACTTAACTTCCTCTTTCAAAAAAAATTTAAAAAAAAAAAAAGACTTCTCTCTTCCACCCAACCAGTCTCAATCCACTATATATCTTCTTTTCATCTTCGTGAGAGAAATATGTGATCTCAGCTAGATTATTATGAAACCTATTTGAATTATCATGAAATTTATCTGGATTATTATGAAATCTATCTGCCAATAATAGGCATTTACTTTCTCATGCTAATCACATGGTGATCATTATAATCCATACAATGACACTTTAATGTGTTTGTTTTTTATGCCATTTTTGCCCAAAAGCAAAGGTTTGAACATAAGCTCTTATCATCCATAGTAAACATGGTTTGAAAAGATGCTCCATATCCTATAGGAGTCCTAATCAATTGAATTCTATTGTTGATAGTCAGTATCTCTTTTGTTGTAAGTACCCAAGGAGCAAGTGCATAAGTCGTTTCCTGTCGATGTCTATCAAAAACTGGCCATAACTTTGGTTTTGATTTTTGATCTTTCAAATCATTCCTTGATGCTATGGTATCTTTTAGTCCACGAAGATGTTGCCATAGTGAATAACCAATATTCTTGAATATATACATAGCATCAAGAAGATGACATACTTTTAACTCTTTCGAATACTCTAAAGAATACCATATTGATATGTTCTCTGCGAGTGCCAATTTTCCTTTACCCCTCTTCACATACTCATTATCTTCATCATCATTGAAGATTTCTGATTCTGGATCTATCAGAGGTCCATCTGTCCATTTTTTATACCAATCCATAGGCGTCATAGGTTTTGGACATTGACCTGTTTCAAGCTTTCCATTAAAATGTATCGCTTCTCTTTTAGATCTTAATGGATGATCATCAGGCAAGAATTGTCGATGTCGAAGATAAATATTTTTGTTGAGATTCTTACTACATATTGATCTCAACCAATCACCAGAATATGGACAAGCTTTATAACCCTTAGTAGATATTCCTGCATCATGAAAATGATAAAAATGTAATTAGATTAAGTCATATTTATTTATATGCATATTGAATAAAAAAATTACATCAATACCTGAACAAACACCATATCCTGGAAAATCGTGAATAGTCCAAGCCACAATACCACGAATTGTAATATGTCTTTCATTGATGCTTTTCGATACATCAATGACATTAATACCTCTCCATAACTCTTGCAGATCGTCAATGAGAGGAGCAAGATATATATTCATATCTTTAACTTGTCTTTTGCCTGGGATTAAAAGTGAAATCATTAAATGTTCCTTTTTAATGCTAAGATATGGTGGAAGATTGTAGTTTATGACTACCACTGGCCATGTTGACCATTTATTGGATTCCATGGAGAATGGATTAACCCCATCTAATGCAACTCCTAAGTTTAGATTCTATGGATTTTGTGCAGATTCAGGCCATGTAGAATCAATATGTTGAAAAGCAACACTATCATGAGGAATTCTGATTATTCCATCAGTACTTTTATGATCATGTCCCCATGTCAAAAGCTTTGATAATTGGGGGCTTTGAAACATATGTTTAATCCGTGGATCCAATGGAAAATGTCTCAATACCTTTTTCGGGATTTTACCTTCTTCGCCCTTATATCGAGGAGATTGACATTTGGGACATGTCAAAGAGTCTACATATTCACCTCTATATAAAATACAATCGTTAGAACATGCATGTATACATTGATAATATATACCAAGATTGTTGATTATCTTCTTCATTTCATCATGTGAGGTAGGAAAAATATTCTGACTTGGTAAAAACTTTTCAGATAATGACCTGTAAGTTCATCAAAAAAAGATATATTAAAAAAATTAAATGAATAAATACATACATACATACATATATATATATATATATATATATATATATATATATATATATATATATATATATATATATATATATATATATATATATATATATATATATATATATATATATATATATATTATATATGCATATAATTTTATATATGTGTATGCTTATGTGTATGTGTATGTGGATGTGTATATGCATGTGCATGCGTATACATGTGTATATATATATGCATATAATTTTATATATGTGTATGCTTATGTGTATGTGTATGTGGATGTGTATATGCATGTGCATGTGCATGTGTATATGTATATATGTATGTATATGTGTTTTTTACATGTGTATGTATGTATGTATGTATGTATGTATGTATGTATGTATGTATGTATGTATGTGTATATATGTATGAATGTGTATGTATGTATGTATATGTATGTATACATCTGTAGCTGTGTATATTTGATGTCGTTTTTAATTGTTTTTTGTATATTGTGGTTTGCAGATTTTCATATCTAGACCATTGAATCGTCTGGCTGTAGTAAAATGGGAGGATCAAATTTATCGCAAATATTTTGAATGCATTAATAGTTTTAAAGGATGGGTGGACAAAAAGTGTTCATTCAATGCAAGTTCTTGTTCTTACCTTAGCTAAAGTAAGAATAAAAACCTGCATTGAATGAACACTTTTTTTCCGCCCATCCTTTAAAATTATTTTTCCATCCTTCAAAATCTTTAAGATAAATTTGGTTCTCCCATTTTACTGACAACTTAATACCTGCATAGCTAACTGATAGTTAATATTTGTATGCAAAAGAGTTAGCAGCACAGGTATTAGGTCGAATAAAATAGGAGAAACATATGTGTCAAGAAGATCCTAAAGGTTGGGTGGATAATTCTAAAGGCTAGATGGACAAAACATCTTCATTCGATATAGGTATGTATAATTTGACCTTACTCTCATAACATGTATATGTGTGTATATGTTTTTAATTGTTTTTTTGTATATTGTGGTTTGCATATTTTCATATCTAGACCATTGAATCGTCTCGCGATTTCCCATTTTATAGTCAATCTATTACCTATCTTGCTAAGCTGTTTACAAATATTAAGTATCAATTACCTATGAAGGTATTTAGTCATATGTAAAATGGGAGGATCAAATTTATCGCGAATATTTTGAAAGATGCATTAATAGTTTTAAAGGATGGGCGGACAAAAAGTGTCTATTCAATGCAAGTTCTTGTTCTTACCTTATCTAAAGTAAGAATAAAAACCTGCATTGAATGGACACTTTTTTTCCGCCCATCCTTTAAAATTATTTTTCCATCCTTCCAAATCTTCGAGATAAATTTGCTCCTCCCATTTTACATATGACTTAATACCTGCATAGCTAACTGATACTTAATATTTGTATTCAAAAGAGTTAGCAACACAGTTATTAGGTCGACTAAAATAGGAGAAACATATGTGTCAAGAAGATTCTAAAGGTTGGGTGGACAATTCTAAAGGCTAGATGGGCAAAACATCTTCATTCGATACAGGTATGTATAATTTGACCTTACTCTCATAACATGTGTATGTGTGTATACGTGTGTGTATGTTTATATGTGTGTATACATTCATGTATATTATGTGTATGTTTATATATGCATGTATATATATATATATATATAATTGAAAATTATGCCTTAATAGTGTCAAAATAGATACATTACTCGATCCAAAACGATTTTGAAGATTGAGAATACGTAATCTCGCACTTATTCGTGTCAAACGACTTCCTTCATATACATGATTTAGACATTCCTCTCAAAGATATTTCTCATTTTTAGAAATATCAATGCTCTCACTATAATTTTGATACCAATCTTCAATAAAATCTGACATGCCATCATCTTCATCATTGTCGCACAAATCTTGTATTTTATCTTCCTTTGAATATAGATCTTTCAACCTTGCATATTCCACAGGATCACTTTTGCGTAGCCTCCTCATAGAAGCTTCTGATAAATGAGGTCTTACTGGCAATTGTGAATGGTGTGGAGGAATATCATCAACATCATACGTTGGAATCTACACATATAAATAAAATTCATTCTATTCCATAAATGAATAAAAAGTAAACTTTAAACATAAAATTAGATATATAAGTTATTAAATATGGATAGGAAATTTTTATTCTCTCTAGCTAAAAGGTGCTCTTGGAGGTCTATGCCATCCATTTTTCACTAATAGTTCATCACGAGCATGTAATGTAGTAATAGCATTGACAACTATGTATCTTGATACATCTCTACTCATGTATGGTGATTCATGACTATTTTCATGCTCCTCAAATGTGAAATTAGTCCTTGAACTATTATGTAACCCTCGACTACTATTTATTAAACCTGCTATATTTCCATGAGTGTAAGGTCTTCCATCAATATATAATCTTTCATTTTCTACATGTAAAATCCTTCTACTAGTAAGGGATGTTGCGTTCAAGCATATTCCATAAGTACTCATGCTTTGAACATAACGTGAAAGTTGATGCCAATCTCCCCATCCATATATAGGACCACAAAATTACATAAGAGTGACTTCAGAGTTCGGAGGCACATACAAATCCTCTACAATAAAGAGACCATGACCAGCATTAGTAATAGTGGATGGAGCAATCATATTGCGATTACCCCAAAAGCTGAAAACCTCTCCATCTAAAGGAAGTGGTCCTCTATTCCATCCTCCATATCTTCTTCTATCATATGTTTGTACTAGAGAATGATCACGAGCTGGCAATGGATAATCTATAGCCGTTTCAGTCTCTAAACCAGGAGGTAGAGGATTTCTAGAAACCTCTGCTTGTAATTGCTGAACAGCAAGTCCATGACGTGTACGAGGTATATTAACATTACGAGAAAAATTATCATCATCATCGAGCAAGTATTCCTGTATATCAACAGTAATTTGATTTTGTATATGGTTTTTAAATAAAATAATGACATTAATTTATATAAAAAATACATACCCAAGCATTATCACGTTGACTAGGTAATGATGCACGCTCAAACGTACCATACTCTGCCTCATATTCAATACATTCCAATCGTGGTCTTCGATACGTGCCATAACAAGAGTTACACCAACATATAATATGCTCTTGATAGTAAAATTCATCATAATTCCTATCGGAGGACACATGTGAAGTCATTGCATGGGTAGGAGGTGGTGGAGTACCCTCTGATTGATCAGAATCTGATTATAATAAGAAACAAAAAAATATATAAGTTATGTATCCATCAAATATATTTAAAATTAAATGTTTGATATACTTACAGTATATAGTCGTTGCACGATGAGGAGACGGTGGTGGAGTTCCATCTGATTGATCAGAATCTACAAATAATGGTATTTGATATTAATAATCTGATTATTTACATACATAAACATTCACATATACATATTTACACATACACACATATTCACATATACACATTTACACATACACACATATTCACATATACACATTTACACATACACACATATTCACATATACACAAATACACATTATTGTGGGATAAATGCATGTATTTTGTATGAATGAGTGTATATGCATGCATGTGTGTGTACGTATATATGTGGATATGTATATGTGTGTTTATGTTATCTGTATGTATATGTGTATATGTATGCATATATGTATGCGTATATGTTTGCATGTATATGTGTATGTGGGTATGTGTATGTGTATGTGTGTGTATATATGTGTATGTATTCTGTTTTTTTTTTTCTGCTTGAGATTAAATTAACAGGAGATATTGTATGGTGATAAAAAATAAGAGGTGATCTAACATACCACCTGAGACATGGCAGTTTTTTCGTAGACAGTTATGTCTTCAGGAGTCATTTCCTCAGCAAAAGGTATACAAATTAATAGTTTATATTTATAATTTTCATATATTTTAGTAATTTTTTACATTTAATTTATGTATTTCTTTTTTTCTTAAATAAACAGGCTGCTGCAAAGATGAGAGTTGAGTCGGGCCACACATCGCACCTAGGCCAAATGGGCCATCATGGTTTTGTAGCTACATTTGTAAGTATATGTGTTATTGTGAGTATATTTTTTATTTTAGTTAAAATGCAAGAAACTAATCTTTTTTATTTGCTTCAATGCTGCAAACGGATTATGGCCGATATCCTATGAAACATCAGATCGAGTATGCTACACATTTTGCATATTGGCGTTTGAGCGAGTATATGTGAGATCATACGGATGCCTTGGTGAGTATTATTAAATTTTATATAATTACTTTATTTTTTTTAATGGTTTAATTGTTTTACTTATTTATGTTTGTTATATGTAATACAGGAGTATTATGGAGAGGAAGATATGGATGAGGTGGAGAGATAGACACAGGAGGGACGATCTCGATCCTCACAGGGTGATGATGATGAGGATGAGGATGATCAGGATGATCATGATGCTACTGATGATGATGATGATTAGGATTCTTGATTATGACATTGGATTATATGTATTTACATTGATATATATATATATATGATTATGACATTGGATTATATGTATTTACATTGATATATATATATATATATATATATATATATATATATATATATATATATATATATATATATATATATATATATATTCATTTCAGTTATGTTTTGAATTGTGTGTATGGTATTAAGTAATGAAAATTTTTGTTCTATTGATTGTTATTATTGTTTATATTAAGCATGTGTTTTAGTACTTTAATTATATAATTCATTCATATGTGTGTACATAAGTGTATATGTATGTATGTGTATATGTATGTATGTGCATGTGTATGTGTGTGTATATGTATGTATGTGCATGTGCATGTGCATGTGTAAGTGTATATGTGTGTATATGAGTATGTGCATGTGCATGTGTATGTGTGTGTATATGTATGTGTATGTATATGTGTAACTCTATGTGTATATGTGTGTATGTGCATGTATATGTGTATATGTATGTATGTGCATGTGTGTGTGCATGTGTATATGTGTGTGTATGTACATGCATATATATGTGTATATATGTGTATGTGTGTGTATATATACATATGTGCATATGTATGTGTATGTGTATAAACATATACAAATGTATGTATATGTATGTGTATATGTATGAAACATGCATGTGTGTGTGGATACATTTCCATTTGCATCCATGTGCATACATGTGGATGTGCATATACATGTATTTAAGTATATGTTAATGTGTGTATGTGTATATATATATGCAATAATGCATGCATGTAAGTCTTTTTATGTGATTGTAGAAATGTTTGTGCATATGCATGTGTATGTGTAAGTGTATGTGCACATGTATTTGTGTGTATATATGTGTGTGTATGTGCATGTGTATATGTGTGAACGTGCATCTTCATCATGTATAAGTGTATATGTGCATATCAATAAGTGTGAGTATGCTATCTAATGAAAATAACACAATTCAAATGATATACAAAGAATAGAAATTGTACTTAACACACAATAGTTAGCCATTCTTTTTGCTTGGTTAGCTTCTTGAATAACCTGCAATAAAGAGAGAAAGAGAGAGAGAGAGAGAATTCAAAGGGAGAAAGATGTAGAAAGAGAGAAACAGAGACAGAGAGAGACAATGAGATAGAGCTTAGGCAAAACAACAATTCTGCATATATTTGTTTCAGCTCGTAAGCGCAGTGCAATTGCGAACGTTGGAGAGCTCTTCGATTAGATGCGTGAAAATGCCGATCGAAGAGCCTCCAACTTTTTAATTTTTTTTCGTCAACAGACCGTCAACAGACTGTCATGTAAGCGATGGTAACGCGTTGTAAAAACCACTGGAATTGGCATCCCATAAGCGATATTTCTTAGCGTCGCTTATGCGATGCAAAAAGTGTCGCTTATGCGACATTTTTTTAAACCATCATGTTAGCGATGCTCTATGCGAGCGTCGCACACCCTGTCATGCCACACGTCGAAAAAAATGTCATTTGACTCGTTGTTTAATCGACGGTCCACGATCGATGCTCATTGCGATGCATTTTGCAATTTTATAGCGATGAAATTGTGTCGCCTTGACCGTTGCTATGTGCCCGTATTCCTTGTAGTGGCTAAACCTGTAGTAGATTTTGAGATGCTTATACTGGCAAACCGAAATCTATATATGTCTTTGGCACAAAAAGAAGAAATCTCCTACATAGGCACTATGATAGTGTGTTCGGAGGCTGAAACGAGCTCAGATCGCAATTTTGGCACCACATGGTGAAGTTATTTTGAACTCCTAATTGCCTTGAGTATGGTCACCAAATTTCATGCAATTCTGAGACTATTACCAGAGGAGTGTCAACGATGCCCTAGATGAAGTGGCAACTTGCTCTGATACCAATTGTTGGAGTTTGAGGTCTATAGAATCATGCAAACAACACAAAGAAGAAGAAGAAGCTTGGAGCACAACACACAAATATTGAATGTATTACCAAGCGAATGTACAAAGATATATAACCCATTAGGGTTATAGGCATATATACAAGCGGGGCGGAAAAAACCCTTCTAAAGAGGGAAAAAAGTGCACCGGTGGTCCTAGTGTGTTCACACATCACTACCTAAATATATCAACAAAAATCAATGCACTTTTCTTGATTATAACCTTTATATACAAGCCTGGACTAATAGCAATCAACACAACCATCAAGTTTGCATTTTAGCTTATAGACCCATTTGGTGCCAGAGTGACCTAACTTTGGAATTAGTTCGAATGTGTCCTAAAAATGACCTTCTTGCACTATTTTGCTATCATGAATATTCACGGAGTGTATAGTGCCCACTTCCAAAGTTTTTTCTAGCCTGGAACAGACAAAACAAAATTTTGGATAAAAAAGATGGGTGAAGAGATATTCTAGTCTAGACCTGAGGACCGAAAGAGGGAGATCGACGAGTATTTTTTTGATTTCTACTTTTATCCAAAATTGAAATATGTACATAGTGTCCTCTCTATTCTAGGTGTGATAAACTTTAAGCTTTAACATGTTTACCAAAGGCAAGGGCTCATCTTTTAGTGTCGTTATGCAAGTTGTGTCTTCTCATACCCCCATCCAAGTAAAGTTATGAAGTCTTTCCTCACACCCACCAGTGTTTGTAGACTTATAAGTTCCTTCCATAGTCCATTCATTACTAGGAGCATCTTCCTTCCCCCTCTCCCTATTCCAGAGGATCATATGCCTTTGCCTGAGGGTTTTCTTCCTAAATGGTTAGTCCTACATCTATTACGTGCCTGATCTTGACTTTTCAAACTCCTATTAATAATCTATTCATTGCATCCTGCTCCCATCCTTGGGTGCATAATCCTATTTGAGCCAAGCTCATACCATAAGAAAGCCTCATGTTTCAAGTGAGAGTCTAAGTATGACAAAATACAAGATAAATTTAGATCCTTGCACTATTAGCGTGACCTGTTCCACTATTCCGATCGGCTTCACCTAGCATTGGTCTGCCATTGTTATGGTGAAGTGCACTTCCTTAGTTGGGTGGAGTCGTAACCTTTTACTCATTGATTCTGGCATCACGTTGATCCTAGACTTGCCATCTATGATAACTCCTATAATATCTCGCCCGACTATATTCATTGTTATCCACAGACTATGATAATCAATCATTGGGGTATGTGTTATGAAGTAGTCACTTAGGCTACTTTTTATGGAGATTGGTGCTCTAAGCGAGGCAATGATGCTTATCATCTCACTTTTGAATCTTGCATGCATACACAATAGTTCGTATAGGATGACTTATTGTTATGTATTTTTAAGGATTTGATTCACTGATAGAGATTTTGTTGAGGTGTTGCTTGTGCATTCCGACATCTTACCACTAAGCTCCTCTTGTGTGGTTTGATACGCATCTTCAATTGTTCTTTCCCTCCTTGGCTACTTCTCCTTAACCCTAGGAGATATCATGGTCTGACTCAATCTTGAGTTATCTAGTCTTTGCACTCCCTTCTCCATCTTCCTTGTCAGCTCCTTGTCTTCCACAATCGGGACTATTCTTTCTGTTATAGTTAGTGTCCATGTGAAAGGCCAAATGGCCACTGGACACTTTTGGATATGTTCTTTAATAAATCATATAGTGGCATGGTTAGCCACAGACTCTGAGTTCGACCGCATTTGTGCGACCTAAGAAATTTGTGTTCGTGGTTTGTGTACTGTGTGTTTTTTTTGTATTTTACAACCCCTGTGTGGAGTACTGAGTGCGATACCGGAGTTCAGGTTTCTACCATGAGGATATCATCATGGAGCTCTCGAGGAGGAGAGTCCATTGTGGTGCATTGTTGTAAGAATACTTCACTGGTATCAGAGCATTCGGATGCCTGCCCACCCAAGGCTTTCTCCAAGGGACTAAGGTGGCGGCCAAGGCATAGCCCTTGGCATACCTTGTCATCCGAGGCATCGAAGGCACCATTGGTGCCATTGGTTACGTGTGAGGCAGGACCTCAATGATCAAGGAAGACAAAGGTTCTTGGTACTTCATGAGAGGTCACACATCCCAGTATTGTTCCCCTAGAGCTTGCTTAATTGGCAATCTCTTTTCATTGAGCTACACTCGAGGTGTTTTAAGAAGGGGAAAGACTAAGATTGACATTACCTTGAGCATGTATTGGGCCCTCAAAGCTTCATTCTTTGCTCTCAAATCTTGTTTTAAAGCATTTTTGGGGTGGTCTTTGTGTTGATGCAAATGTTCAAGCCTACATATTTGGCTTAGCATAAAAGACATTGTGTGGAACTAGCACTTGATGATTCATGTGAACTATAGCTTGTAACTACTTGATCATTTACCATTGTAAAACATTAATTCTTTGGAGAATCTTGTAAAAGCCTATAACTCGTGGAGTTAGGAAGAATATTAGCTACGACTTCAAGTTGAGGGAATAACTCCTAAATCACTGGAGTCACTTTTTTATTGGAGCCAAAATTTGAATTCAAAATTCAAACTTAGAAGAAACTTATATAAAAGGTTTTGTAAAATCTCGCAGATTAGTGCCTCATTCAAAACTTTCTTGATCATTTGTAGAACTTGATTAGCTCACACAATAGCTCACTTAGCTCATCATCATTGAGCATCATTACAATGCCAATGACTCTGTACAAGTATGTTCTATAATACATATAGCTCATCGAACATCTCTGTCCACTTCTCTGATATGACCACTCAGAATAGTCAACTTCTTCTGGTCATATCTCAGTGAATACTCAACCATTTTACATAATCTTTAGCTTGTTGGAACCAAATTAAAGTCTACTTTGTGTTGTAAAAATTTCAAGGCATTTGGTTCAAGCATTAGGGAGAAATCATCTTCGAAGTGCTCATTGGTCATCTACTGGTTGTTCCCTAAAATATCGAGGGTAAGATCTAATTTGCTAAAGTTATTTCTCATAGCATAGTTGATCATTTTAAAGGATTCCACTTGCAATCATTAGCCATCTAAGCTAATGTAATTTCCCCAAAGGAATTTTGTCAATTGTTATTGTGCTGAGAGCTCTGAGTAAAAAAGCCAGCAGGTGTATGGACTAAAATAGCAAGTTTTTCAACACTAGCTATTCTTGAACTAGTCTGTTTTGGATCACTTGTTTCAAGCATCAATTCCAAAGTACATAGGTACTTTCTTAGTGTCATTTGCAAGTTAAAAGGGCCCACTTTATAACTCTGGAGTGCATCAGGGCTGGTACAAAGCAGGTTTTAGCAGTACCACCTCACTTCCTTGAGGTATCCATCCATCTCTTCCAACAGTGGTATCAGAGCAGGTTGAGGTAAAATGGGAGATGTTTTTCCTTCTTTCATTGACAATTTGGACATGAATATTTATCCAGCATGGTCTTTGAGGATGAAGAACTATCTACAAGGAAGAAGTCTCTATGGATACATATCAGGAGATGAGGAGATACCCACATTTAGAAGCAAAGATCAACCTACAAGAGAGGAGAAAGAAAGACTCAACTCATGGTGTGCCAAAGATGCTTTAGCCATGTCATATCTACTTAACTCTATCTCTGACTTCCTTCTTCCTCATATTAGGAATTACAAAACTTCCCAAGAGACTTGGGATACTCTATCCTCATACTTTTGTTCCAATACAAGAGCTAGGAAAAATCAATTGTGGATGGAGTTTACTACTCAAAAGAAGCAACCTAAGAAGAATGTTTTAGAGTATGTGACCAATGTGGTTGATCAATTGGCAAGCACAAGAGAGGAGACTGAAGAGGAGCAAACAGTGAGACAGATAATTAATGGCATCAAGGCAGATGATAAGTGGGAATCCTTCACAACTGCAATGGATCTTTATATGGATATGCAAATCCCTGATCTAACCACTCTCATGGAGCAACTCTTCACCCATGAGGCCAAGCTCAACAAAAATGGTGAACCATCAAGAGGTAACAATTCTTCTGCCCTCTATACAGATAAAGGAAAGTCTAAGGATAAAGGAAAGAGCAAGAAGTTTGAAGATGAAGGTGCAGGTACTTCTCAAGCTAACTATGCAGGGAGAGGTAGGAATTCAAGAGGAAGGGGCAGAGGAGGTAAGCAAAGTAGGGGGAAACCCTTCAACTCTTCCCCATGCAATGTATGTGGACTGTCTAATCACACAATAGATGAGTGCTATAGGAACTTCAAGAACCAGAGAGGAAGAGGATTCCAAAGAGGTGGCTACTCACAATCAAGAGGAAGATTCAATCAGAACCAAGGTTACAACCATGGCTACAACAACAACTATCAAGGAGGATAGAAATCAAGAAAATACTTCAATGACTATACAGAGGATCAAGAGGATTCTCTTCTCATTATGAACATGACCTCAAAACAAGGTATGAATGATGAGCATCTCTTCTATATTGACTCAGGTCATTCAAACCATGTAGAAGGCAATATAGCTCTCCTTTTTTATCTTAAAGAGCCCAAGGGAAAGCACCAAGTTCAAACAAGTGATGATACCAAGCACTCAGTTGTCAAGATAAAAAATGTCAAAACTTCTTATGGGAATAGGAACCTGTTGAACAGAGTTCTTTATGTACCTACTATCACAAAGAATTTGATGAGTGTTGGACATATAGTGGAAAAGGGTTTGCAGATTAGGTTCAATAAATTTGCAGCCTTTGTGGAGGACCCCCAACATGGATTCAGGAGAATTGCAAAGGGAGAGAAAATAGGTAGATTGTATACATTTGAGCTTGAGGACACTAGAAACATTTCACTTTATAATTATAAGGATCAAACCTTGTCTGAGTTAGAGATATGGCACACAAGACTAGGACACATTGAAGCTGATATGTAGAGATCAATGTGTACTTGGGATACCTAATGTGTCTAAGCAACATATGATCTATAAATGTGGTGCATGTCAATTTGGTAAATCACACAGGTTACCCTTTACAAAGAAAGGCTATATGCATGAGGATTATTTGGAACTTGTCCACACAGATGTGGGGGGACCAAGCAAGGACCCTTCACTTTCAGGCTCAAGGTACTATGTGTCATTTATTGATGATTTCAGTAGGTGGACTATCTTGTATTTTATGAAACATAAGGATGAAGTGTTCATTTTTTTCAAAAAGTATCTTGCACTTGTGGAAAATCAAACAAGAAAGAGTTTAAAGAGGATAAGGTCAGATGGAGGAGGTGAGTACTTCTCCAATGAGTTTGATACATTTTTGCAAGACAAAGGTATCAAGAGAGAAATCACAACTAGATATACTCCTGAGCAAAATGGAGTAGCAGAGAGGAGGAACATATTGATTGTGGAAGAAGCTAGATCTATAACAGCGAGTCGTAACAAACGAGAACTATGTCGTAAAAAGAGAACACTCTCGTCAAAAATCAAGCAAATGGCAGCTTATGTTTGAGATTCCTTTATACCAGTATACATATATTACAAAAATGAGGTGAAAACATGTGATTTTTGACATTTTTTGTCATTTTCTCATAAAAAAAGAGCTCAAAATGTAGTCAAAATTTCACTATATAAGGCATTGACATGTCCCAAAATGTATATGATAAGACATTGACATGTCCAAAATCTATATGATAGGACATTGACATGTCTAAAATCTATATAAAGAATGTAGAACTGAATAGTTCTTATACAAAAATAACATTTTAGACATATTTTTAATGGGTGGATATTTTATTGTTAGTCAAAATTGCTACAAAACATGGTTTCATTAACCAAACTACTTCGAGGCATTTACAAAAGCACTAAAAATGTCTGAGAGCTTCAATGCATCTCACAACTTTGTCGATCTATGTCTACACCCTCATCATCTGATGCACTTGATTCAGTCTCATACTGTTGAGAGCTCTCTTCTTCTTCTTCTATATCCACAAGAGCTCTGTCTTCATCCACGTACATACCAAATTCTGCAGGATCATGCACAACTCTTCTTGTTTGCCTATGATTTCCTGTACCACATACATCTGGAAGCTTTTGTTTTATCATGTTGATGGTTGCTTTCCTCAAGTGACCTGTTTTTGTCAAGGAAAAATCATAAACAAGAATATCTACATCATCCATTTTAAGAGTGGATGTGCTTTGAATATTCTTTTTCTTTTTTGAACCTGTTCGTTTAGTATCACACACCATTTCTAAGTTATATTTACCTGTGAATGCATTACTACTTTTAGTGTAATACCAATGCACCATCAAAGCCTCTATTCTTCTCTGATCAATATCTTTAGTTATCTCTAAAACCTTTGCAATCCAAAATGGTCTGGTAGCCTCATCACCATCAGCAAGAACTGCAATAAGTGTTCCAACATTTATCTCTATTAAATTTCCTTGCCATCTTGCTTCTGCCTGTTTTGTCATCCTTGGGCCTACATAAATATTTCTTTCTGGTGGATGTATAAAACTTTGAAGTGCATCTGCATTACATGCTTGGGCCACATTCACGGATCTTTGTGTACAAAAATCCCATGTGAATGGAACATCAACTGGCCAGTGACCTGCAATTGTATACTGTATAATCTCTTCTTGATGATTGAAAAAGTCCTCCCACCAAGATACATCTTGATCTCCAACATATTTTTTTGCACGCTCAATATGTCTCTTCTTTTCAATGAGTGCATGCATCTAGCTTTTACTTTGATCAACCACATTTCCACATCTTTCTGTATTGTTTTTATCTTCATATGGTGATTGTTCTGCACCATACACTATTACAGTAGACAAATTAGGCACCTGCAATAAGAATCTGCATCCCTCTTTAGGCTCCCACCCAAGAGAAGATGAATATTGCTTTGCAAATAAAAGGGTTATTTCATCAACCCTCCTCATCAAGAATACATGGTTGAAACTAATATTGTGCAATGGAGCCAAAACCTTAGCACTGTTATCAAGGCCCATTGAGCAAAAGTGCTTAAAGTCATAAATCTGTGTGAGGTGTTGAACTTCTGGTTTTGGAGTATATGCTTCTGAAATCAGCTCAGATAAAATTGGAAGAGTAAAAGCATTGTTACGTGCCAACTTCTTAGAGAAAGTACTGAACATTTGATCAATGTGATCATGAGTGTGGCCAACCAGAAGGAAATTTACCTTAACCTTCTGAAATACCTGTTTTTCAATAAGCATGCTTAAATATCCAAAGACTGTAGAATTTTTATTCTCTCTTGCAGTATTATCTAGTTGCAAATATAGAGTTGGTGGCAAAAGACCCTTCCATGATTGCAAAACACGATGAATGACAGTAACTGTAAGGTTTGGATCATTATGCACATTCGGATATGTGAAGAAAACCTTGGACATTACAGTTCCATTGTATACCAAAGTACCAACCAAATGCATTTGCACAAGGACTTCATCTCCAATGTCCTTAGGGATGCGATAAAAATGTGGTAAACAAGTTTTTTTTTGATCCATACCATCGATCAACAAACACATATAACGCTCCGGATTTCTGAGTGCTTTACTTCGATGATGAATTGCTTTCTTTCTCTCTAAAGATTGACTCTCACGATGGTTGTTAAGAAGGTTTTTAAAATTATTCTTTTCCTGTGGTGTTGTAGCTCCTTTTGCCATGTTTTTCAAAGTGGCACAAACTGAACATTCACCCATTCTAACTTTACGAGGAATAGAAACATTGTTAAACTCTTCCTTCCATAATCGAGTAAAGTGACGATACAACACATACTTCTCATTTCTATTTTCCATGTCTTCTCTATATATTTGAAATACCTCTCGACGAGTAAAGTTATCTGACAAGTGCAACCTTCCAGTTGTAGGCATAACCTCACAATGCAAGCTAAAATAGTTCATCATCCAATTCATTGCATGACGTCCAACAGATCCTTTGGTCCCAACATGGAACGTATCCAAAATGAGATCCCCATTCAAAAGCCCTTGTTGAACCCTATGTATTCTAAAATTTCCCACACCCATTGCAATTTTAAATGCAGCCCTACAACATCGCATCCCTTGACTAAAGAAATATTCAAAACCAACACGTGTTACTGACATGTTATCCTCAATCATTTGCATGCGAGAAACAAGGTATATATCCTGCCTTTCACTATCTAAATGGAGGAATTTTTCTCTTAGGTGCTTTAGTTTCTTCATTCCTAAATTGTACAAACATTTCAAACCACAACAATGCTTCACAATATCCAATGCAATCTGTCTATCTGAAGTAAGAAATTTAAATATTTTTTGACTTACTTCACGAGGCCTTCTTTTAAATTGTAGATTGAGCTTGCTTTGCTTTTTCGTTGCTCCACATGCACTTGAGTCAGAAGGGAGATCAATGGTTGGATCAGATGGGAGATCAAGAGGTGCATTTGGTTGAGCAGCATTGCACTGTGAATTGGATAACTTAAATGACTCAACAGAAAACATGGAACCATCAGCACGTCCTAAATCATAGGGATCATCACTTCTGTGGAAAGGATCAACTGAGAACAATGAATCCGAAACTGTATCAATATGAGCAGAAGAAGCTGATGCCCAAGCATCCACTGAAAAGATTGAGCTCATCTTCACTGAGTTCACAGAAGACTGAAGATGAATGACCTTTTTAAATAAGTAGAAATCCGAGATCAAGTGAAGATGTCACATCAAATGTCACATCAAGAAGATATGAAATCAAAAGTTTATTAAAGTACATTAAATAACATTAAACATCAAATTACATCAAATAACTTAATTACTCAAATATACACTAATAAGGGAACCAAACATTTGATTCACTTTTGAAATGAGAAACACAATTGATTTCTAACTAGATATGAGTCATTGAGTCTTAGCATTGTGAGTGAATCAAAATATATCCAAGTTGAGTTCCAACTGGATTATATATTAAAATTGTTTGTAGTAGTGCCATTGAAGACTATACAAGAAGAAATTTTACCTTTGGTACTAAATAAGATTTCAAGGATTAGGTTTCATTGTAGTCTTGGCTAGATCTCAAAGAGGTAGATGAAAGTATATTAAAAAAGAATTATGTGTAAAAGAGGTACTTGGAATGTTTATTCATACATTGATTTTCCATTTCAGCAATGTGTTACAAGATAAATGTGAATATGAACTAAAGTGAGGAGGATAACACTATAAAGATGTCATTAATCTCCCATATTCAACACAACTTAGACTTGAAGTGTAATTTCCATGCAAATGTACATAAATAGTTGCAAGGTTCTTTACTTGAATGTTTATTCATACATTGATTTTCCATTTCAACAATGTGTTACAAGATAAATGTGAATATGAACTAAAGTGAAGAGGATAACACTATAAAGATGTCATTAATCTCCCATATTCAACACAACTTAGACTTGATTTTCTCCCAAGCAAGAGATTCTAAGAAAAAATTTCTACATGAGATTAGACATCCTCATGTACATACCATACTCTTGCCATTGAAGTGTAATTTCCATGCAAATGTATATAAATAGTTGCAATGTTCTATGAATATTTCATTAAAGTGGCTCTGAAACAGCCTATTTGTGTGAGTGGTATTCCCTGGTTAGATTGGTTGACAGATATAGTTAGCAACTGGACTCATTCAGTTAGATCCAGTTAGTCTCTGGTTCAAGTTACCCAATTGCCTATAAATAGCAGAGGAGGAGATCATTCTCATTTTCAAAATCCACGGGCAACAGAGAGCAACAGAGCACAGATAGCTATGGAGCACAGAGCTCAGCATACAAGCAAGGCAACTATGATGGAGAAGAAGAATGTTGGTAAGAGTACCAAGAGGTAGACAAAATCATACCATAAAAAAAGATTCCTAAAAGATTCCCTTTGTATGTTTGTGTAAAGAGTCTGCTTTCTAGGTTTTTATTTTTCTTAGCTCTAAAAATACAGATCCAATGAGGGTACAGCTCGATGCCTGGCATCCACTTGCACCTGAAAGTCAATGCCAGGCATCGACTTTGTGTGCAAGTCGATGCCAGGCATCGACTTGCAGGTGCAAATCGATGCCAGGCATCGACTTGCAGCCTCAAGTCGATGCAAGGCATCGACTTGCCTGGCATCGAAGTTTGCCTGAAAGTCGATGCCAGGCATCGACTTTAGGGTGCAAAGTCGATGCCAGGCATCGACTTTTGGGTGGAAGTCGATGCTAGGCATCGACTTTTAGGTTCAAGTCGATGCCAGGCATCGACTTTTAAGTGCAAGTCGATGCCCGGCATCGACTTGCACACAAAGTCGATGCCTGGCATCGACTTGCACTTAAAAGTCGATGCCTGGCATCGACTTGAACCTAAAAGTCGATGCCTGGCATCGACTTGGGCCTTTGAAAACCACATTTACGTATGAGCTGATTATTCCAAGCGCCTTCAGGGATGCGGAGTCCAAGAGTGAGAGGCCCTTCAAGAAACTGAGAGTCACCATGGGCTCTGGTGATCAGCAACGTGACAAAGGCATTGGTCACTAAGCGAAACCAAAGAAACTTATTGTATCCTTATCCTCTGAGAAGGACAGCAACCCGCTAGGAATATCCTCAGGTGGACAGAGTAGCATCAAAATTCCTGAGGATGATACAACTATGAAGGATAGGTCGAGGGACGCTGAGGTCTTAAGGACAGATCGTCCACTGCGGGACATGACAAATCTGGAGTGGTGCCTTCAGTATGTTGAAGAGAAGAATGCAGTCCTTCTTGTGTTCGCATGGGCATATGGGAGAGGAAAGATCACGACAACACAAGGTTTTCAGTATGGCCTTGTGTACAAACTGGATTATGAAGATGAGGATTCTGACAACCTCCTTTTCTTGGTAGAGACATCGAAAGGTTTGAGAAATGTTATATGCAAGATGGATTTCTTGTGCCCAGAGTGTTGTGTTCCAGATCGTCTAGCTAAGATATGCAGGGACTCAGTCAATCTTATCAAGGACTTGATGCCATGGATCCAGGGCAACATCATGCCAACACAACAGAAGATGACAACCCCTGTAAAGGCAAGGGGTAAGCAGAGCGTGCAGAAAAAGCTTCAAAAGAAAAAGAAGAGAATTTCAGAAGAGGAGTCTTCTGACTCAAGCTCTAGCTCTGAGGATATGATTGTTGCACTTGGTGGAGAGCTTGCCTCGGGTGTTCTTGGTACTGAGCAGAACAAGATGAGGGAGGACATAGCTAAAAGAAAAGTTGTGAAGAAGGGGCAGTTGTTCCACCTGCCAATCAATATCATCCACAGGCCACCAATAGATCCAGTCACAGGGAGGAGGCCCCTTGAGATCAGGGAGCCACACAATTTGCATGTGCAGAATCTTAAGAAGAAAATGAAAATAAATCCTCATGCTACTGTTGTGCCATTCCTTGTCATGGTGGATCCGAATGAGTGGAGCTCTGTGGACGAGTTCAATGAGGGTTTATTTGAGGAGTATACTTATTATGTGATTGGAGGTTCACACTCTGCAGAGGCCCGTAGACAGCTAGTGAAGGAGCACCCTACCACATTTTTCTTTAGGTATGCAGAGTGTAAGATATATGCTGGTCTTACAACTAAGGAAGCCAAGCTTCTTGCTTGGGATCACAACAATGACAATGACTACAGGCAAAAAATGTCCTCCATAGAGAGAATTCGGTTCTTCCACCATGAATATGAAGATTGTCTTGTTAAGGAAGCTGGAAGAATACATCCCAATCTACGAAAGCAATGCCTTATTGAGGTTGGAATTGCACTGGATGAGAATAGAAAGTCTGATGCCTTGAGGAAATATGATCCATGGTTTCAACTGGCATTCAGATCAGATGAGATCTGGGATCTACAGGATAAAATTTTCACAATGTGGGAGAACAAGGAGGTCAAGGGCCAGAAGCAACGAAAGTCGAGGCCAGACCCACAGGTTGATCTGAAGGGAAAGGGAAGGAAAGCTGACCTCTCAATTGAAGAGGCTCCTGAGGACATGAAGCTGACACCATGGAGGGCCCTTCAAGGAATCAAGGATGATACATTGATCATATCAACTTTGTCAAGGGTAATCTCCAAGGACTTAAGCCTGGAGGAGATGGTGACTGAGCTCAATAAGTATGTATTTTATTCTCAGATCCTTTTTCCCTCCTCCCATGTTTCTGGTCTAACCTAGTCTCTTTTTAATTTCTGTGACTGTAGTCATAAAGTTTACATGAAGATTCAGGAGGTCATGATGAAGAGGCTGGGTTGCTTTTCTTGGACAGAGGTCCAAGCAGACTATCCAACCACATCATCCTACAAAGCTTTATCAGAATATTTCATCCTTTTCCGTGATTGGGTAGGTTCTCTTTCTGAGGTTGTGCCTGGTTTGCCATTAGGTTAGATGCCTTGATTCACCAAACCAATTTAATGCCAGGCTTTTAGTACGGATGCCTGGCATCGACCTGCAGCCAAAAGTCGATGCTTGGCATCGACTTGGGGGCATAAGTCGATGCCCGGCATCGACCTGCAGCATAAGTCGATGCCTGGCATTGACCTCGTGGCATAGGTCGATGCCAGGCATCGACTCATGTCCCAAAGTCGATGCCAGGCATCGACTTTCAGTAGAAAGTCGATGCTTGGCATCTACCCCCACATGAAATCGATGCCATGCATCACTTCCTTATGTTCTGTTTGCTGTATTGAAGAGCTCATTTAGTTGTCTTTCCACTTTTTTCTGTAGAAACCAAAGAAAAGTAAGTCTGCGGAGCTACTAGATGATTGCCCCCCTGCATTCCTGGCTCACATTCAAAGAGCAAGGCATGAGAAATCTAGGCTGAAAGCCAAGGAGATGGATTTTGATGATGAACCTGATCTTAAATGTTTCTCCAATCCCCTAGACCCCTTAGGCCTGTATATTACAATGTATTCTGTAGTGATGTAAATAATATTTGTTCTGTTGTGCCTAGAAAACATTTCTCCCTTCTCATAGCGGACATACCCTATGGATTTAGGATGTTGGGATCAGTTAATGATGATGAACCCTTCAAACACCCTCAGATTCGAAAGATGGTCACTGATTTTGCAGAGTTGACTATGTCTCCTCTTTGGAGGATAGTAATTTTCCATAGCAGAGACCAGTCCTTCTCTGTTTCAACTGCTCTGAAGGCAAGATGTCATGCTGTGGAGTGCCTCACGTGGTAAGTAATCTTCTTTCTATCTCCGTGGCTTTAATGATGCTCTCTGTGACTCATAGTTCTTGTTTGCAGGGTGAAGACAAACGTAAATCACACTCCTTTGCATAGGTTTGTGAGCTCCACTGAATGCATTACAGTTGGCTATTATGATGAAGTAAGCAAAAGGAGAGTCAGGGAGCATTGCAATGAGAATGGGATCTCAAATGTGCTCATGTTCCCAGCCGTTACCAAGAAACTTCGTCATGTAGCTGGGGACATGACATTGGTTAACCCCTATCAGAAGCCACAAAAACTCATAATGAGATTGCTTCAGCTATTCTCCAATGATGATGACTGGGTCCTAAACCTTTTTTCGGGCACAGATAATTTCAATTTTCACAATTTTCATTAGTCATGGTTGATTGACGCCTCTAAGTGGTTTTCTGCTGTTTCAGGAACGACTCTGGCTTGCTCCTTAAAGATGTTCAGGCACTGCATAGCTGTGGAGAAGGATGATGCTCAAGTGAGCTTTATTAGAATGAGAATCAATGGGCTGAATGAATGCCCAGATGAAGACCAAGAGGTTGGAAGGAAGCACATTGCAGACACGGAGAGATTCCAACCGGCTTCAAGGGAGCCTGTTCCCCCACTTGCAGATGAACCGGGGGACATGGCTGACCTTGAAGAGCCAATCTTGGAGCAAGAGAGGCAGGATGTGTGTTCTAATGTTCCAGAGGATCCCAATATCCTTGAGCCTGAGGAAAGCTATGATCAGCTTCTATTGTAAATTCATATTACTCTTGTACTTACACAAGAAATGTAAAACATCATTTTAATATAAATATAATGTCGAGTTCTGCTTCCACTTTGTGTTCAACTTGATTTATCTTGAGCATTTCTCTGATCATGTGTGAATGTTTCTTAGTATAATTTTGTTGATTATTATCTTCTCTTGGGAATGCTTTTGTGAAATGTATTTCATATTCTGTGAATATGGCCATGCATTCAATGAGGATCTTAACCATACAAAGGGGATGATCTTAATTGCCTTGTTAAAATGTTCCGATTTTTGCAACACATGTACTCTAATTTTCGAGTAACTTTTAATCAGCTATAATCTGTGCTTGTTGAGGTTATGGATGTAAGGAAGGAGCTTCCCGAACTCTTACTTGTACCTTCAACACTAATCTATTGTCAAAGATCATGATGTGGGATTCTTGATCAGCTGAACAACTAGTTTTCATGGCAACAAGAATTTTATTATATCTATCTTGAGTACTTGGGATATGAAATCAAGGTTCTAGTGACAATATTTACAAGCAAGAACAAGTGATGCTTTCTAGATATTGTAAAATGCTCACTTTATTGCTTGATATAATGGTCTTTAGGTAAAAAGGAAAAGAGAACATGTCTTTGTTCTCCTTTGTTGTGACTCAGTGTTCTATGCTAAATGAAAAGAAGTTGCCTAATTATTTGTGGGCAGAGGCTGTTTCTACTGCCACTTATCTTATTAATAGGTTACCTTCTAAGTCTCCTTGATGGGATGACCCCCTATGAGGCATGGAATGGTAGGAGACCATCACTTGAACATTGCAGAATATTTGCTTGTGTTGCCTATGTGCATGTTCCATCTCAAATCAGAGGTAAGTTAGACCCTAAGGTAGAGAAATGCATCTTCATAGGGTATGATATAAATCAAAAGGGGTACAGGCTTTATAATCCATCCAACAAAGGATTTATGGTCAGTAGAGATGTTGTGTTTGATGAGAGTGACTCTTGGTTCGAAAGTGTATGCAGGAAGGTCAAATTTCCATATGACTTGGAAGAGAATTTCCAAGCCTCACCAAGGAGGAGCCAAGCACAATTGAAGACATCAAATCAGATGATGAGGACACCATCAACTTGGAAGAGTTTAGAGCATGGAAATCAAAAGGCAAGGTCAAGATGAAGAGGTTGGAGGACATGCTTGAGTCATCCAACAACACCTTAAGGAGATCACAAAGAGAGAGTAAGAAGCTAATTAGATATGGGTACGATACTTCATTAGTCACTGATCATTTTATTTATCTTGCTAATGATTCATCACTTGAAGAACCTTCTTCATATGAAGAAGCAAGTACCAAAGCAAAATGGAAGGAGGCTATGGATGAAGAAATAGAAGTACTCCAAGAGAATGACACTTGGGAGCTAGTACCCAAGAAGCATCAATGAAGGTAATTGGTTCTAGGTGGATTTACAAAATCAAAGGGAACTCAGATGGATCCATAAACAGGTACAAAGCTAGGCTTGTGGCTAAGGGTTTTGTACAAACCCATGGAGTAGACTATGAAGAAACCTTTTCACCAGTGGCTAAGATGCCAACCATCAGAGTATTGGTAAGTGTAGCTGCATCTAGAAATTGGAATATGTATCAACTAGATGTGAAAAATGCTTTTCTCAATGGGTGGATTTCAAAGGAGGTTTACATGGCTCAACCTCCTGGCTATGAAGATCCAAGCAAGGTAAATCATGTATGCAAATTAAAGAAAACTCTTTATGGTTTGAAGCAGGCATGTAGGGCATTGAACCATAGGCTATCAACCTATCTTCAAGACCAAGGATTCATAATGAGCAAGGTAGATTCTTCTCTATTTGTCAAGAGGAGTAACTCAGAAGTGATATATATATATGTGTGTATATGTGGATGACATCATTCTTACAGGTAGTGATGCCAATGGCATCAAACAAATAAAAAACCAAATAATGCAAGAGTTTAAGATCTGTGACCTAGGGTTTCTGAAATACTTTCTTGGACTCGATCAACTCCTCTTATCCTGTTATGGGAGTTGGTAAGATCATTCTGACTACTCCTGATGGTAGTTCTTTCACCTTGTCAGATGCTTTATTTGTGCCAGGGATCAAGAAGAATCTGTTATCAGTTTCTGCATTAGCCAAGATTGGCTTGGTTATGAAAATTGTTGATGACAGATGTACAGTTCATGATTTGTCAAATCGTGATGTTATTATTGCTTTTGGCATTTTATGTCGTGGGCTATATAAGCTCATAGACTAAGAAAGACCTGTGAATGATTCAGCATGTGCAGTTCATGATTCTCAGGCTATCTTAGATGCAAAGCTTTGGCATGCACGCTTTGGCCATCTGAATTTTGCTAGTTTGCTACGCCTGCATAAATATGATATGGTGTCTTCTTTGCCCAAGCTTGAGGCACCTGGAAAACATGTATGTGAAGGCTGTATTTTGGGCAAAATGCAGCATTCCTTCTTTCCAAAAGATGGTTCAGTTCGGGCTACGCAGAAATTGCAGCTTGTACATAGTGATGTTTGTGGTCCCATACAGACACCTTCTTTTGGAAACTATCTTTACTTCATGACTTTCATTGATGATTTTTCCAGGCATGCATGGGTATATCCATTGAAGGCAAAGTTCGAAGTGTTTTTGTGCTTCAAACAGTTTTTGGTTTTGGCTGAAAATCTATCAGCATGTAAAATGGGCACCCTCCATTCTGATCGAGGGGGGGAATATATGTCTTCTGATTTTAATGCATTTCTGGCTACAGTGTACAGTGCCGTATACACCTCAACAGAATGGAGTTGCTGAACAGAAGAATAGGTCACTCATGAAGATGGCGAGGTGTATGGTCAAGAGTCAGGCTTTACCACATAGTTTCTGGCTTGAGGTTGTCATGTGTGCAGCATATGTACTTAACACGTGTCCCACTAAAGCGCTACAGTCTATCACTCCATATGAGGCTTGGCACAATCGCAAGCCATCTGTTGCTCATCTACGGGTTTTTGGTTGTTTTAGCATATGCACTAGTGCCTGAACAACATCGTAGAAAATTGGATGATAAGGTAGTAAAATGTATTTTTGTTGGGTACAGTTCTGAAAGTAAAGGCTATCGTTTGTATCATCCACATACTAAATGCATTCTGGTTAGCCGTGATGTTGTTTTTGTGGAAGATGCTATTCAGCCATTGCTTTCATGTACTAAGGAGACATCTGTTAGCTCCAAAGGCATGTATGATACTTTGATGCCTCTTTTTACAGGTGGACAGTCTACTGCTGGTCCTAATGAGGCAACTTCTTAGCCTTTGTAGGTTTCATGTGATGATGCAGATCATCCCATTTTTTATGCAGATTTACATGATGCACTTGTTGATGAGAGAGCTGATATTGAGGAGGCAAAAACTATGCCAAAATGGATGGTGCAGACTTTGCGTGATAGCAAATTAGATGCACCTTTGTCATATCGTACTCCTTCAGGCTCTCATAGTGCCTCCTTTGCATCAGATTGCTATGCTATGGCTGCGTCTAGTCTGTGTGATGAGAATGAGCCTGTTTCTTTTGATGAAGCACAAAATTCAGAAAATTGGATGGCTGCTATGCAATCTGAATATGATGCTATAATGAAGAATGGTACTTGGTCTTTATGTGACTTGCCTCCTGGCAAGAAAGCCATTGGTACTAAGTGGGTATACAAGCTGAAGCGCAAACCTGATGGTACAATTGACAGGTATAAGGCTAGGCTTGTTGCAAAGGATTATGCACGGGAAAGAGGCATTGATTTTGATGAGACCTTTGCACCCACATGTCGTATGACTACTGTTCGGAGCATCTGTGCACTTGCAGCCCATCATGGTTGGAATGTACATTAGTTGGACATTAAAACTGCATTTCTGAATGATGACTTGCATGAAGAAGTGTATGTTTTTCAGCCCCCTGGTTTTGTGCAAAAAGGGCATGAAAACTAGGTGTGTAGGTTAAAGAAGGCATTATATGGTTTAAAGCAAGCACCACGTGCTTGATATGAGAAGATACATGCCTATCTGATTGCACATGGTTTTGTGAACAGTCCAACTGAGAGCACCTTATATGTTAAGCGTGCTAATGATGTGCTTCTGATCATTGTTATCTATGTTGATGACATGCTGCTCACTGGTCCTATTGAGAAGCATATTGCTGATTTTAAGGCTGATTTGCATGCCTCATTTGAGATGTCTGATTTGGGGCATTTGCATCACTATTTGGGCATTCAGTTTATGCAAGTTGATGGTGGATTGGCTTTGTGTCAAACGAAATATATTGACACATTATTGCAGCGTTTTGGCCTTGAAGACTGTAAGCCTATTGCCACTCTTATGGAGACAGGTTTACGATTGAGTCTTCATGATGCTGGAGATGCATTTGATGCTGTCCTCTATCAGCAGGCTGTTGGATGCCTGATTTACTGATGCATTACTCGGCCATATATTCAGTTTGCTGTCTCACAGATGAGCAGGTTTATGCATTGCCCAGGTGTCAAGCATTGGCAGGCGGTTAAGCGCATCTTTCGTTACTTGAGTGGTACTCGGCTACTTGGGTTGTTTTATCCCAAGGGGGGATCACGACTGCCAGATTTGCATGCTTTTTCTGACTCAGACTGGGCTGGTTGCTATGACACTCGTGTGTCCACTAGTGGCTTTTGCTTCATGCTTGGTAGCTCATGTATATCTTGGTTGAGCAAGAAGCAGCCTACTATGGCCACTTCCAGTTGTGAGGCTGAGTATAGGGCAGCTTTCACAGCTACTATTGAGTGTGTGTGGCTCCGACGCCTTATGGCTGATTTGGGTGGATTTTTTTTCCAAAATTTTTGGTTTTATCAATTATATAGTGGTCAATTTATGCCTTGATACACTTATCGGTGTGCGCACGTTTATTCTCACATAATCCTTTTGGCTTGTCATTATAGTTCATTAATTTATTTTTATGGGAAGACTCAGCTGAATTTTTTCCCAGAATCTAACACTTGGTCATCCTTTTTTGAGCTTTAATGGTGTTTGGAATCTTCTGGCTCCATTATAACTCTGTTCAGTTCTCTATCATCATTGCATCATAAGTCTCAGGCACGTCTGGTGTATCTGCAGTGTTCAGAGGAGGAGCTATAACTTGCAGGGCAAAGACCATTTTGAGATCTAGAAATTTGATGGCACAAATTTTTCTCTATGGAAGAATCATATTAAAGATGTGCTAATTTAGAGGAGGCAATGGAAGCCAGTAAATGAAATCTCAAAGAAGCCTATTGACATGGATGAAGATGATTGGGATGAGTTAGATGAAATGGAAAGATCTACTATTCCATTGCACCTCACAGATAATGTTTACTTTAAAATATTAGATTATGAAAGTGCATAGGAGTTTTGGAAGAGGTTATGCAATACATATGCAAAAGAAACGACATCAAATAAAATGTATCTAATGAGAAAGTTATATGACCTTCGCATGAAGGACACAAATAGTGTTGTTGCTCATCTAAATGAGTTTGATGCTATATTCTCCTAGTTATAGGCTCAAAAAATGGATATGGATAATGAAATGAAAGTATTCTTGTTGTTATGCACCTTGCCATTATTGATATATTAGGTAGTGATGTGTGTGAACACACTAGGACCATCGGGGCACTTTTTTCCCTCTTTAGGAGGTTTTTTCTCCCGTCTTGTATATATGCCTATAGCCCTAACCGATTACTTATCTTTGTACATTCTAGTGGTAATAGAGTCGGTATTGTGTGTTGAGCTCCAAGATTCTTCTTATTCCTTGTGCTGTTTGCATGCTTCCGCTATTGGAAGGATTCTAATACTCTGACTCAAGAATAGAAAAATTAAAATATTTTTCAAAAGTGGTGAACTTTAACCTCGTAGAAAAATTTTTTATATGATTTATTATTTTGATTGACCTTTCTCTTGAGTACCTGCAGGCTGTGAAGGTGGAGATGTGTATTCACATTCTCACTTGATCCCCCCAAATCCTCATTATGAATTGATGCGTTTTTTATTAGTGAATGCAATCTTGTATAATTAAATACAAGAAGAACAAACGTAAATATATTGAACCAACCTATATGAGTCTATGTGTATTTAGATGTATTTGTATTGTCTTGTCAATTGTGGAACCTTGAGTAGTTATGATGTAAGAGAACATGAGTGAGTCTTAAATGTTTGTGATTGTGAGGTGTATCTTATGCATTTCTTGTGGCATCCATTCCATATCATCCATCCAGAGTCCACTCCTTCACAATCATTAATTCTAAAGTACCATTGTCCTTAAGATGTTTTCTGATGATTTTGGCAATGGGAAATTGCGACTATTGCTAAAACATGTTATAAAAACAGAGTATACTCCATGTCTATTATGTGTTCTTCATGGTTATAGGTATTTGTGATGGTTCATATGAATGGAGAAAATGTATATGTATAAATATGTGTTCAAACCCTAATAAAAGATACATAAATGTGTGATATGTGTGTATCTGTATATATTTGATATGCTTTATGATTAGCTATGTTTCAAACCATGTGAAACGATACGTTGATATATATATATATATATATATATATATATATATATATATATATATGGTTAATGTTTGCTTTAAAACATAAAGTTAATTTGAAATTGACTATTAAAATAATTAAAACAATATACGTGTATATCTATTTTATGCATATGTGAATGTTGATGCCTATGTGCACGGTTATTTGTTTATGTGATGTATGAGAATGTCTCCTAAAAACTATATGTGAGTATATATGAATAAATGTTTGTACATCCTAAAGTACCTTAATGGTTGAGATAAAGAATAGGAACAAAAATAAAATAACCATATGTGTATGTATAGGTAGTAGTATTAAAAGACTAATTGGGTTTAATGTATTGATGTTAATATAAATAAGAGAAAAATTAAAAGTCTAGTTAGTATTGATCTAATGATCTATACAATTGATTTAATGAAATAATAAATTAAATAAATAATGATTTACGAAGGAGTGTGTGTAATTATTGACATGTGTTCTTTCTAAATATATGTGTATGCTTTCTAAAATAAATATGCTTTCTAAAGAGGTGTGTGCATATGAAATGTATATATATATATGTAAGCATGTTTCCTATTTCTTTTCTAATGTTTTCGTTTTAATTACGTAGAGAGAGAGAGAGAGAGAGAGAATGTGTGGTAGCCTTCTTCTTTATGCTCCTCTCTCTCGGCTTCTACAGACGAGACATGGTCAAATGAAGCACAGAGAGAGAGAGTGAGAAAGAGGAGAGAGAGAATGGGAGAACTATGTCTCTTACTTCTCCTCCCTACTCCATCTCTACTCCATGATCTCAACTGTGCTTCGGAGCATGCATTTCACTATTTTTTGTTGCTTTCCATTTGACCAAACAGAGAGAATGACCAAGTTTGTTGTAGGCAGAATCTCAGTAACATACAAAAACATATGTGTAGAGAGAGAGAGAGAGGAAAACAAATGTGGACATAAGAAAACATACACATAGAGAGAGAGATAAGAAGTTGAGAGAAGCAGAAACAATGGAGAAGGGTTCAATTTTGCATCGTCTGCGAAGTGGAGTTCTTAAATATCAGATGTGCATCGCTAGACAGAACCCTTATATGTAGAATATCATGGAGAGAACACACACATACACACATAGACACATACACACATAATGATGCATACACACACATACACATGCATACACATACATATGCACACATACATGCATACACATACACACATAGACACATACACACACATAGACACATACACACACATAAACACATACACACTCATAGATACACACATATACACATAGACACACACACACACACATACACACACATATACACACACACATACACACATCGACACATACACACATAATGATGCATACACACACATACACATGCATACACACATACATACACATATACACACATACACACATACACACATACACACATACACACATACACACACATATATGCATACACACACACATAGAGAGACATACACACATATACACATACATGCATACATATGCATACATAATGCATATGCATACATACATACTTACATGCATACATAATGCACATGCATAGACACATACACACACATAGACACATACACACATAGACACGTACACACACATAAACACATACACACTCATAAAGATACACACACATACACATAGACACATACACATACACACACATATACACACACATACACACATAGACACATACACACATAATGATGCATACACACACATACACATGCATAGACACATATAGACACATATACACACACATACACACACATACACACATACACACACATATATGCACACACACACATAGAGAGACATACACACACATACACATACATGCATACATAATGCATATGCATATGCATACATACATACTTACATGCATACATAATGCACATGCTTACATACACATACATAATGCATACACACACATATGCATACATAATGCATACACACACATACACACATATGCATACATACATGCATACACATACACACACATAGACACATACACACACATAAACACACATAAACACATACACACTCATAGACGCATAGCAACACATACACATAGACACATACACATACACACACATATACACACACACAAACATAGACACATACACACATACACACATAATGATGCATACACACACATACACATGCATACACACACATATGCATACATACATGCATACACATACACACATAGATGCATACACACACATAGATACATACATACACATAAACACATACACACTCATAGACACACACACATACAAATAGACACACACACACACACATACACATATAGACACATACACACATAATGATGCATACACACACATACACATGCATACACACATACAAACACATATACACACACACATACACACACACATATATGCATACACACACATAGAGACACATACTCACACATACACATACATGCATACATATACATACATAATGCATATGCATATGCATACATACATACATACATGCATACGTACACATACATAATGCATACACACACATATGCATACATAATGCATACACACACATACACACACATACACACATATGCATACATACATGCATACACATACACACATAGACACATACACACACATAGACACATACACACACATAAACACATACACACTCATAGATGCACACACATACTCATAGACACACACATACACACACACATACACACATAGACACATACACACATAATGATGCATACACACACATACACACATACACACACATACACGCACATACATACACACACATGCATACATACACATACTTAATGCATACACACATACACACACATACACACACATACATACATACACATGCATACATACACATACTTAATGCATACACACATACATATGTACACGTATATATATTGATTTCTAACCATTTTGTTTTATATGTTAGGTATTATGGATCCTAGTAGAGAGAGAAAGGTGAAACTCACTCTCATAAAAAGTCTTATGAGAGCAAGAGTTCCGTATGATACTCTAGGGGCCATCATGCGTGATTACTCAGAGATGTTTGATGAGGAGCTGGACTATACGATCCAAATGCTTACCCAGCGATCAAAGGAGGGCTCTTCTATAGCTCCACATGTAGGAAGACAGCTATCTACTCATAGGCATGTTTTTTTTCATAAACTTTTTTAATGATATTATAACACATATTTTTATTTATTTTTATCTATCTATTTTTAGGACACCTATACCACCTCCAAATCGTGATAGCAGAGCAGAGTCGCATATATATATATGCATACATATTTACACATATACATATATACATATATACATGTACACAATTATAAACACTTGCATATATTACATGAATACATGAATATTTTACATAAATGCATATGCATATATACACATATGCATATTTAACACATGTATACATATATCACACACATGCAAACACATACATATACATGAAATACATATATATGCATACTAACATATGTATACATATAATACACTTGAATACACACACATATGCATACATACATGAAAAAAATTTGCTCCTCGAAGATAAAGCTATATATAAAATAATTAGGCATACCCCCGAGCTTCATGTTCTAACTTAAAAGAACATGATTTCATCTCTCTAGTAGGATTCATCGTTATTCAAGTTAAATAAAAAATCTATTATCTGATATCCTTCAGAAGCTTCAAGTGATTGATCGATAACTAGATTAGAATTTACTATCTAATCTGCTCATATGTTTTCATTATTGCCATCATTTTGGTAAGACATCAATATAGTCTTATCTTCATTATCCTTATTGATTTCATTTATTTCTTCTATTGTTAAATCTATGTTCTCATGAATCACATCATCTATTGATGGATTAATATCTATTTCTGGTAATTCCTCTTGCTCATCAGTAGAATCAGCATGTAGAGAATTATCCTCTTCATAGAAAAGATTAGTATCATTATCACGTATAATGATTCTAATTTCTATTTCAGATGTTGATGTCAATATCTGATGCTAAATCATCAGGAGGACTTTCTTCGATCTCTCTAACAATAAACTGTTCAAACAATGACCTACCTCTAGGTTGCACATGAATGACTTGCCACCAAGGATGAGCATCTGGGTTTTTATAAAAAAATGCTTGTTGAATATGCCTAGGAGGAATATATGGTTCTTTAGTAAATCGCATTACCTTGGAAGAATCAATTGCCCAAAACCCAGATAATTCATTTCTTAATGTGGAATTACTACCTTTATACTCGGCTCGAAACCAGTCAACCTTCAAAATGACCTATCAAAATATATAACAACAAAAACCCATTATTAGGTGCTTAAAAAAATAACTAACTCTATCATAAAAAATATAAACTTTTTTCTACCTGTTTGAATGTACGAAATGAATTTCGTAGATACCAACAATAGTTCCTATGTAACCAAGCTCGCTATCTATAAGGTTTGTGTCGTTTGAGCTAGCTCGTGATAGTTGCTTGAAAGAAGCAACAATACTAGAATCCTCTGTTTTACGTAAAGAGTCAATGGCTTTGATTCTAATATGCTGTCCAAAAGCCCACATATTAGTGAACATTTGAGCCTGCAAAATAAATTCAATTAGTAAATAGAAACTAACATACATATATGATGAAAATAAAATATTATCTCAATAAAATTACCTTTCGTTCACAACCTATCATTAACTCTCTTTGCTCATCTGAGATTTCTTCATTATTTGCATTGGCGCGTTGCAAACGACCATATAGTCAATCTGTGAAAGAAAATATATCTGTAATCTCATTATTATCGAGATTACATCTATATCTTTTGTTTTTTCGCCTTTTACTTTGGAGATTTTGAAGTTCCTCGTACTCGTTAAGGAATGCTTGCATGCATTCGCTATTATATGCTACAAAAGTAGAAACATCATTTTTTTTTTGAAATGTAAACAAGAATGGAACTCCCTTACCTGATAATACCTCATTTGTTATTTTTGAAGAAGACTCGTTGGTCCATGCATGTGGAGCTTCTTCATGAACTCTTTCAAGGTACTCACTAACGTAATACATGCACTCTTCAAGCATCCAACCCTTTGCCATGGATCCTTCTGGTTTCGCTCTTTGTCGCACATAACCTTTTAATATTCCCATAAATCGCTCGACCCAAAACATCCATCGAGTGTTGACAACACCTGCAATCTCTATTTCATCTACAAGATGGACTAATAAATGAACCTGAATATCAAAAAATGAAGTAGGAAGTTCTTTCTCCATCAAACATAGTAGCTCTTTGCATTCACATTTTGTTTGTGGGATCGAGTTTTTGTCAATCTCTTTGGATGTAATCCACCTATACATATCCTAAAAACAATTATAAAGAAGTTAATTAAAAAATAAAAGATATCCAATATTCATACATATTAAATATAAAAGTATCATAACTACCTCATAAGTGATCCAAGATGATAGATCACATCTCGTACTCCTTTTGTTGTACATCCATCGATAACCAAAAGTAAAATATGTTTCAAAAATTTATGCAAGTCATGGGTCTTTAACCCAGATAAGCTCTTATCATCCATAGTAAACATGTTTTGAAAAGATGCTCCATATCCTGTAGGAGTCTTAATCAATTGAATTCTATTGTTGATAGTCCATATCTCTTTTGTTGTAAGTACCCAAGGAGCAGGTGCATAAGTCGTTTCTTATCGATGTCTATAAAAAACTGGCCATAACTTTGGTTTGGATTTTTGATCTTTCAAATCATTCCTTGATGCTGTTGTATCTTTTAGTCCAACAAGATGCTGCCATAGTGAATAACCAATATTTTTGAATATATGCATAGGATCAAGAAGATGACATACTTTTAACTCTTTCCAATACTCCAAAGAATACCATATTGATAGGTTCTCTGTGAGTGCCAACTTTCCTTTACCTCTCTTCACATACTCATTATCTTCATCATCATTGAACATTTCTGATTCTGGATCTATCAAAGGTCCATTTGTCCATTTTTTATACCAACTCATAGGCGTCATAGGTTTTGGACACTGACCTGTTTCAAGCTTTCCATTAAAATGTATCGCTTCTCTTTTAGATCTTAATGGATGATCACCAGGCAAGAATCATCAATGTCGAAGATAAATATTTTTGTTGAGATTCTTACTATAGTTTGATCTCAACCAATCACCACAATATGGACAAGCTTTATAACCCTTAGTAGATATTCCTGCATCATGAAAATGATAAAAATATAATTAGATTAAATCATATTTATTTACATGCATATTGAATAAAAAAATTACATCAATACCTGAACAAACACCATATCCTAGAAAATCGTGAATAGTCCAAGCCACAATACCATGAACCGTAATATGTCTTTCATTGATGCTTTTCGATACATCAATGACATTAATACCTCTCCATAACTCTTGAAGATCATCAATGAGAGGAGCAAGATATATATTGATATCTTTAACTTGTCTTTTGCCTGGGATTAAAAGTGAAAGCATTAAATGTTCCTTTTTAATGCTAAGATATGGCGGAAGATTGTAGTTTATGACTACCACTGGCCATGTTGACCATTTACTAGATTTCATGGAAAATGGATTAACCCCATCTAATGCAACACCTAACTTTAGATTCTGTGGATTTTGTGCAAATTCAGGCCATGTAGAATTAATATGCTGAAAAGCAACACTATCATGAGGAATTCTGATTATTCTATCAGTACTTTTGTGATCATGTCCCCAAGTCAAAAGCTTTGATAATTCGGGGCTTTGAAACATATGTCTAATCCGTGGAGCCAATGGAAAATGTCTCAATACCTTTTCTGGGATATTACCTTCTTCGCCCTTATATCGAGGAGATTGACATTTGGGACATGTCAAAGAGTCTGCATATTCACCTCTATATAAAATACAATCGTTAGGACATGCATGTATACATTGATAATCTATACCAAGATTGTTGATTATCTTCTTCATCATGTGAGGTAGGAAGAATATTCTGACTTGGTAAAAACTTTTCAGGTAATAACCTGTAAGTTTATCAAAAAAAGATATATTAAAAAAAGTATATATATATATATGCATATAATTTTATATATGTGTATGCTTATGTGCATCTTTCAAAATATTCACGAAAAATTTGATTGTTTTGGATGGCAGAATACGATTGTTTGTTTTGGAGGATATGAAGTATGTACCTTCATTGAATGATTTGTCGATTCTATCATATGTTCAGTTTGAAAGTGTGAGACGCGGGTTTATAATTGCTATTCAAAGAATTTGACACTGTTTATAGGCTATACGATGGTGACCTGGATGAATCGCATGCACAGAGGTTATGCAAGATAGAGCAACCTGATTATAAGGGACTAGTGCTAGCAGGATTCCTGGGGTATGCAGTAAACCTCTTGCATGTCAATGATGAGCATCTGAACTTTAGGATACAAAGTGGAAATCATGGTGGCTTGAGAGGATCACTTTTATACAGCTTGTTCAAAGAGCTTCAGGTTTATTACACTGAAGTTTTTTGAACAAGCTGTATTAAAGTGATCCTCTCAAGCCACCATGATTTCCACTTTGTATCCTAAAGTTCAGATGCTCATCATTGACATGCAAGAGGTTTACTGCATACCCCAGGAATCCTGCTGGCACTAGTCCATTATAATCAGATTGCTCTATCTTGAGTAATCTCTGTGCATGTGATTCATCCAGGTCACCATTGTATGGCCTATAAACAGTGCCAAATTCTTTGAATAGCAATTATAAATCCGCTTCTCACACTTTCAAACTGAACATATGATAGAACCGACAAATCATTCAATGAAGGTACATACTTCATATCCTCCAAAACAAACAATCGTATCCTGCCATCCAAACAATCAAATTTTTTGCGAATATTTTAAAAGATGTATTAATAGTTTTAAAAATGCATATATCCATCAAATATATTTAAAATTAAATGTTTGATATACTTACACTATAAAGTCCTTGCACGATGAGGAGACGGTGGTGGAGTTCCATCTGATTGATCAGAATCTACAGATAATGGTATTTGATATTAATAATCTGATTATCTACATACACAAAAAATTCGCATATACATATTTACACATACACACATATTCACATATACACATATACACATACACACATATTCACATATACACAACTACACATTATTGTGGGATAAATGCATGTACTTTGTATGAATGAGTGTATATGCATGCATGTGTGTGTACGTATATATGTGGATATGTATATGTGTTTATGTTATATGTATGTATATGTGTATATGTATACATATATGTATGCGTATATGTTTGCATGTATATGTGTATGTGTGTATGCGTATGTGTGTGTATATATGTGTATGTATTCTGATTTTTTTTTTGTTTGAGATTAAATTAACAGGAGATATTGTATGGTGGAAAAAAATAAGGGGTGAGCTAACATACCAGCTGAGTCGTGGCAGTTTTTTCGTAGATAGCTACGTCTTCAGGAGTCATTTCCTCAGCAGAAGGTACACAAATTAATAGTTTATATTTATAATTTTTATATATTTTAGTAAATTTTTACATTTAATTTATGTATTTTTTTTCTTAAATAAACAGGCTTCTGCAAAGAAGAGAGTGGAGTCGGGCCACACATCGATCCTAGGCCAAATGGGCCATAATGGTTTTGTAGCTACATTTGTAATTATATGTATTATTGTGAATATATTTTTTATTTTAGTTAAAATGCAAGCAACTAATCTTTTTTATTTGTTTCAATGCAGCGGAAGGATTATGGCTGATATCCTACGAAACATGAGATCGAGTATGCTACAAATTTTGGATATCGACGTTTGAGCGAGTATATGCAAGATCATCCTAATGCCTTTGTGAGTATTATTAAATTTTACATAATTATTTTATTTTTATGAATGGTTTAATTGTTTTATTTATTTATGTTTGTTATATGTAATACAAGAGTATTATGGAGAGGCAGATATGGATGAGGTGGAGAGACAGACACAGGAGGGATGATCTCGATCATCACAGGGTGATCATGATGATGAGGATGAGGAAGATTAGGATGATCATGATACTACTGATGATGATGATCGTGATGATGATGATTAGGATTTTCGTTGATTATGAAATTGGATTATATGTATTTACATTGACATATATATATATATATATATTTATCTATATATTTTTCATGTCAGTTATGTTTTGAATTGTGTGTATGGTATTAAGTAAGGAAGAGTTTTGTTCTATTGATTGTTATTATTGTTTATATTAAGCATGTGTTTTAATACTTTAATTATATAATTCATTCATATGTGTGTACCTAAGTGTATATGTATGTATGTGCATGTGTATGTGTGTGTATATGTATGTATGTGCATGTGCATGTGTAACTGTATATGTGTGTATGAGTATGTGCATGTGCATGTGTATGTGTGTGTATATGTATGTGCATGTATATGTGTAACTCTACATGTATATGTGTGTATGTGCATGTATGTGTGTATATGTAGGTATGTGAATGTGTGTGTGCATGTGTATATGTGTTTTAATACTTTAATTATATAATTCATTCATATGTGTGTACCTAAGTGTATATGTATGTGTGTGTATATGTATGTATGTGCATGTCTATGTGTGTGTATATGTATGTGCATGTGCATGTGTAAGTGTATATGTGTGTATGAGTATGTGCATGTGCATGTGCATGTGCATGTGCATGTGCATGTGCATGTGTATATGTGTGTATATGTATGTGCATGTATATGTGTAACTCTATGTGTATATGTGTGTATGTGCATGTATATGTTTATATGTAGGTATGTGCATGTGTGTGTGCATGTGTATATGTGTGTGTACATATGTGCATATATATGTGTATAATGTATGTATATGCATGTGTATATGTATTCCACATGCATGTGTATGTGGATGCATTTCCATTTGCATCCATGTGCATGCATGTGAATGTGCATGCATGTGGATGTGCATATACATGTATTTGTGTATATATTAATGTGTGTGTGTGTGTGTGTATATATATATATATATATATATATATATATATATATATATATATATATATATATATATATATATATATATATATAATATTAATATACATGTATATTAATATATATACATGTATTTGTGTATATATTAATGTGTGTATATATATATATATATATATATATATATATATATATATATATATATATATATATATATATATATATATATATATATATATATATATATATATGCAATAATGCATGCATGTAAGTCTTTTTATGTGGTTGTAGAAATTTTTGTGCATATGCATGTGTATATGTGTGTATGTCTAAGTATATGTGCACATGTATCTGTGTGTATATATGTGTGTGTATGTGCATGTGTATATGTGTGAAAGTGCATCTTCATCATGTATAAGTGTATAAGTGCATATCAATAAGTGTGAGTATGTTATCTAATGAAAATAACACAATTCAAATGATATACAAAGAATAGAAATTGTACTTACAATAGTTAGCCATAATTTTTGCTTGGTTAGCTTCTTGAATATAAAGAGAGAAAGAAGAGAGAGAGAGAGAGAGAGAGAGAGAGAGAGAGAGAGAGAGAGAGAGAGAGAGAGAGAGAGAGAGAGAATTCAAAGAGAGAAAGATGTAGAAAGAGAGAAACAAAGACAGAGGGAGACAATAAGAGAGAGTTTAGGCAAAACAACAATTCTGCATATACTTGCTTCAGCTCGTAAGCGCAGCACAATTGCAAACGTTGGAGAGCTCTTTGATCAGATGCGTGAAAATGCCGATCGAAGAGCCTCCAACATTTTAATTTTTTTCTATCAACAGACCATCGTGTAAGGGATGCTACACGTCGAGTTGGTGTCGCAGAAGCGACATGTTTTGATCGTCGCTTATGCGATGACAAAAAGCGTCGCTTATGCGACACCAAAAAGCATCGCTTATGCGACGCTATTTAAAACCGTCATGTTCGCGATGCTGTATGGGAGTGTCGTAGACCCCGTCGTGCCACAAGTCACAAAAAACATCGTTTGGTTCGTCATTTAATCGACGGTCCACGTGTGACGCTCATTATGATGCTGTTGAGTCCATAAAACTCATATTGGTCAAAGTCAACTGCCGTCAAAGTCAATCGCAATCAAAGTCAAAAAGTGAAAGTCAAATTGATCAAACTCAACAAAGTCAAGGTCAAAGTCAACAAGTGCAAGGTCAAAGTGCTAAAGTGAAGGTGTCAAAGTGCACATGTAGTGCACAATTAATTGTCCAGAAAGGGTAAATTGGAGAAAGTGGGTTGCAGGTTGCATAGGTATTTCTCTAATTTCCCTAAGGTTCAAAGTGTTTTTAAAGTGTTTTGGAAGGTTCAAGTGAACCCTCTCTTATGTAAAAAAGTGAAGAATTAAAAGGAAAAATGTGAAGGTATGTGAAGCGGTAGCGTATGCAGAAGTGAAAGTATGGCTCCCCAATTAAAATTTTTGTTTTAGGCTAAAGTCACTACAGGACAAAATAGGGATTCGTTGGCTGCCACTTGTGAAGACAATCTTGGGACATCAAAGTGAGCACCAAGATACTCTTGCAGTTAGGAGCGTACGTGAATCGACACTCAAATCAAGGCAAGGACTATTCTTGGACCATGCTAGTGTAAGCAAGGGAAGCATAGTCTAAGGGGAGCAAGAGAGAGAAGTGCACGAGACACACAGTGCGATACAGAGAAGTGAAGTGCAAGGTGTGCATGAAGAGTGACCAAGGAAGTGTGCAAAGGAGTGCTAAGCTAGTCTCCCAAAGATCCCAAGGTCTTATTGAAGTGTGCGCGTGCCGACAGAAGGTACCCATCCCTCCCCCTTAGTGGAAGCTTGGTGCAAGGTGTGCACAAGTGCAGGCTTGGAGAAGGTGGAGGTTTGGTGCAGAGGAGGCCGGCAGCAACAAGTCCCTTGGGTATTTGGTATTTTGTAATTGAGCCCTCCGTGGGATTTTGCACAGAAGCATTGGCTTGTATTGTGCTTCAATATTGTATTTGTCTTATTGTAATCAATCGACAGAGGCTTCCAGTGTGTATTTTCTCTTCTTGTCTTACCCATTTCTCCTACAAACACTCAAATCCCTTCTTGTCCAAGAATCCCCCTACATACGCATTTTGCAATTTTATAGCGACGAAATTCTGCCGCATTAACCGTCGCTATACGCCCGTATTCCTTGTAGTGCATGGGGATGATGTGTAGGTTTGGTGGGGGTAGATGTCGAAAGGATTCTAATACTCTGACTCAAGAATAGAAAAATTAAAATCTTTTTCAAAAGTGGTGAACTTTAATCGAAATGTTTTATATGATTTATTATTTTGATTGAACTTTTTCTTGAGTACTTGCAGGCTATGAAGGTGGAGATGTGTATTGACATTCTCACTTGATCCCTCCAAATCCTCATCAGGAATTGATGTGTTTTTCATTAGTGAATGCAATCCCGTATAATTAAATACAAGAAGAACAAAGGTAAATATGTTGAACCAACCTATATGAGCCTATGTGTATTTAGATGTATTTGTATTGTCTTGTCAATTGTGGAACCTTGAGTAGTTATGATGTAAGAGAACGTGAGTGAGTCTTGAATGTTTGTGATTGTGAGATGTATCTTATGCATTTCTTATAGCATCCATATCATCCATTCGGAGTGCACTCATTCACGATCATGAATTCTAAAGTACCATTGTCCTTAATATGTTTTCTGATGATTTTGGCAATGGGAAGTTGCGACCCTTGCTAAAACATGCTATAAAAACAAAGTATACACCATGTCTGTTATGTGTTCTTCATGGTTATAAGTATTTATGATGGTTCGTATGAATGGAGAAAATGTATGTGTATAAATATGTGTTCAAGCCCTAATAAAAGATATCATAAATGTGTGATATGTGTGTATTTATAGATATTTAATATGCTTTATGATCATCTATGTTTCAAACCATACCCTTGCTAAAACATGCTATAAAAACAAAGTATACACCATGTCTGTTATGTTTTCTTCATGGTTATAAATATTTATGATGGTTCGTATGAATGGAGAAAATGTATGTGTATGAATATGTGTTCAAGCCCTAATAAAAGATATCATAAATGTGTGATATGTGTGTATTTATAGATTTTTGATATGCTTTATGATCATCTATGTTTCAAACCATATGAAAAGATACCTTGATATATATATATATATATGTGTGTGTGTGTGATTAATATTTGCTTAAAACATAAAGTTAATTTGAATTTAACTATTAAATAATTAAATCAATATACGTGTATATCTATTTATGCATATGTGAATGTTGATGCCTATGTGCATGGTTATTTGTTTAAGTGATGTATGAGAATGTATGTCCTAAAAACTATACGTGAGTATATATGAATAAATGTTTGGACATGCTAAAGTACCTTAATGGTTGAGATAAAGAATAGGAACAAAAATAAAATAACCATATGTGTAATGTATAGATAGTAGTATAAAAAGACTAATTTGGCTTATTGTATTGATGTTAATATAAATAAGAGAAAAATTAAAAGTCTAATTAGCATTGATCTAATGATCTATACAATTGATTTAATGAAATAATAAATACAATAAATAATGCTTTACGAAGGAGTCTCTGTAATTATTGACATGTGTGCTTTCTAAATAAATGTGTATGTTTTCTAAAATAAATATGCTTTCTAAAGAGGCGCATGCTTATGAAATGTATATATATATATATGTAAGCATGTTTCCTATTTATTTTTTAATGTTTTTGTTTCAGGTACGTAGAGAGAGAGAGAATGTGTGGTATCCTTCTTATTTATGCTCTTCTCTCCCGGCTTCTACAGATGAGACATGGTCAATTGAAGCACAGAGAGAGAGTGAGAGAGAAGGAGAGAGAGAATGGGAGAACTATGTCTCTTACCTCTCCTCCCTACTCCGTCTCTACTCCATGATCTCAACAGTGCTTCAGAGCATGCATTTCTCTATTTTTCGTTGCTTTCCATTCGACCAAACAGAGAGAATAGGCCAATTTTTGCTTCATCTGTGTTTGTTGTAGGTAGAATCTCAGTAACATACGAAAGCATATGCGTAGAGAGAGAGACAGAGAGAGAGGAAAACATACGTGGACATAAGAAAACATATGCGTAGAGAGAGAGAGAGAGAGGAAGTTGAAAGAGGCAGAAACAATGGAGAAGGGTTCAGTTTTGCATCGTCTGCAAGTTCTAATGGAGTTCTGAAATATCAGATGTGCATCGCTAGAAACAACCCTTCAAGGACTATATCTGCAATCTCCACATATGCAGAATATCATGGAGAGATGAATCCAATCTGCCAAGTGCTATTCAAACGCAGATAATAACACATACATAACATGAACACTCAGGATCTATGAGAGAGAGAGATCTAACTTCTTCGTATTCCGATCTATGCTAGAAAGATGATTTTTTCATGGCAGCGGCACTCTATACTGTAGTAGAAAGCTCAGCATACCGATGGTGTTCATCTCCTTCGTCATCTGCTTCTACACGTATTAGCCATCTTTGAAAGCATTTCAATTCATGCTCTCAACTGTTGTTGTACAGGTGGGATTTCTTTTTGAACTGCTCGAGTTCGTGACCTTCTCTAGATCTATTCTTCAGCTCTGCTTATTCTATTATGTATGTTCGTGGGTTTTCTCCTTCTCGGCTACTGTGCTGTGTTGTTGTGCAAAGAGAGAAAGAAGATTAAGAGAATGGGCAATCCGAACTGCTATGTGTGTGTGTGTGTGTGAGAGAGAGAGAGAGAGAGAGAGAGAGAGAGAGAGAGATTAATTATCTCTTCCCTCTCCGACAGTAGGTCTGATTGTGCACAACTCAGAATGCATAATGCGTGGAGAGAGAGAGAGAGAGAGAGAGAGAGAGAGAGAGAGAGAGAGAGAGAGAGAGAGAGAGAGAGAGAGAGAAGCCCTTCAAGCTACTATGGTCAGACGTCAGAGAAAGTTGTCAGATCACACATGAGATGAATAGAGAGAACGTTTGGTGATGGCAGTAACTGTCTCCAATGGTTATAGGTATAGAGAGAGAGAGAGAGAGAGAGAGAGAGAGAGAGAGAGAGAGAGAGAGAGAGAGAGAGAGAGAGAGAGAGAGAGAATGAATGTGAATGCATGAGCTACATGAGTATATGAAAAAGTATGTATGCAATGATATATGTAAATATATGGAAATGAAGAATCTTTATCCATAAAAGTAAGAATTCAATGTATCTAATAAAAAACCATGAGTATTTTGATTTATCATAAGAAAAATACTTATGTTTTTTTTTTCTAATGTTTTTATTTTAGAGCATTGACGAGTATTTAGGAGCACTTGAGATCGGGAGATTGGAGTTGCATACGTGCTACTTTTTCTACTTTTTCTAAATCAATTTCTTTAAACTTAATCTTGTATTAGAATTTTACATTAGAGTATTTGTATAGGTTTTACCTTATATCTACAGATTGGTGGTTCTATCACTTAAAAATTGTATAAAAACATTTCTCTTTTGTATAGGATTACTTCTATCTTAAACATGTCTCTTTGTTCACCTATCTTTCCTTGGTTTTGAATATCTCATTCATTTGTCTAAGTTCATAATCTGTTAATGGATGATGGTGATCCAAATGACAGATCTATTCCATTAAGTAGTATCCCTAATAGATTTGAAAACACAACTATCCTTGTTGAAGAGTTCATAAAAGATCGCATTACTAGCAAAACCTTAGTCTCACAGTCATACAATTATGGCATGTCTAGGTATCAAGCCACACAGCCGTATGGTCATAGTAACACTTCTTTAAACGTAATCACATCTCTTGACCTAAGTGACACTGAGTAAACACCATGTGTGTAGTCACCTAGGGAGACCATAGGAAATTTGGTTCTGATCTGCCCGGTGGCCTCCAGTCATGCCCCTCGACATCGCAAATGTCTAACTCCAACAATTGGTATCAGAACAGGTCGCTGCTTCATCTAAGGCATCATTGACATTCCTCCGGTCACAATCTCAGAACCACATGAAATTTGGTGAGCATATTCAAGGTGATTAGGAGATCACATCAGCTTTGCTATGTGGTGTTGAAATCGTGATCTGAGCTTGTTTTGACCTTCGAATGCACTATCACAACACTTGTGTAGGCTATTTCATCTTTTTGTGCCAAAGATATATATAGGTTTTGATTCTCCAATATAAGCATCTCGAAGTTTGCTACAGGTTTAATAGAACTCATCAAGGTAGTTCTGTTCAACTTTTTCAGATACAGCCATTTTTCTGCATTAGGTTATCTTAGTCAACGGCCATGGCTGAAAGCAGTGATGTATTATGTATGCTGGCTATTGAGGATAAGCTGGACGGTACCAATTACCCATTGTGGGCTTATATGATGTGACATGTATTGGTTACAAAAGGACTATGGAACATTGTGCAGGGTGTTGAAAACTATCCTATTACACCTGCAAATACACATATTGAAGTTGATGCAGATGGCGTTGAAGATGCTGATATTCCTCAGATTCCTGTTTGTGCTACGATTCCTATTGCATCTACTATAGAGCAAATTCATTGGGATGGCAGAGATGCTCAGGTACATGCATTGATAGCATTGTCTGTCAAACATTCCATTATTCCTTACATTCGCTCTTGCAGAACAACTAAGGATGCTTGGGATACACTTACCACATTGTACTAGGCTAGGAATGAGGCTCGTGTTGCTTACCTCCAAAAACACTTGGAGAGTGAGCACATGAACAAAGATGATTCTCAATTTTCTGACAAAGATCAAAGGATTTGAAGGAACAATTGATTTCTGCTAATGAAGTCCTTCCTGACAGTTCACTTTTGGAGACTGTTCTGAATGGTCTTCCCGAATCATATCAGAGTTTTGCGTCTACTCTTGATGAAAGGCAATCCAAATGCCTTAACATTTGAAGAGTTAGTTTCTATTATGTTGCAGGAAGATCAGTCGATGCAGAACATGTCTATTATGCATGTTGCAGATCAAGCTTTCCTGGCTAGTAAGAAGAGCAAAGGTAAATGGAGCTCTTCTACTAGTAAGCAGAAATCTGTTAATTCTACACAATCGAAGAAGGAAGACAAAGATGAGAAGAAATCAGAAAAATAGAAACTGTTCTGCAAATACTATAAAGCAAATGATCATGCCATTAAGAGCTGTCCAAAACTAGCTGCTAAAGAGGCAAAGAAGAAAGAGGCTGGAATGGTTGTTGTAGAGGTCTCTACACCGAAAACAAAGTCTACTAATCTTGTGCAGGATGAAGAATGGGCATTTACTACTGTTTGTAGTTTTGATCCATCTTCTCATGAGCAGTGCATGTCTACACTACACTTAGATGTTTGATACTTTGATAGTGTGGCGACCAAACATATTACCTCCCAACACAGTTTCTTCTCTTCACTCGAGCATGCCCCTACAGGGGATACTGCTACATGCACCAATAACTCCTCTTATTCTGTTATGGGAGTTGGTAAGATCATTTTGACTACTACCGATGGTAGTTCTTTTACATTGTCACATGCTTTATTTATGCCAAGGATCAAGAAGAATCTGTTATCGGTTTTGGCCTTAGTCAAGATTGGTTTGGTTGTGAAATTTGTTGATATCAGACGTACAGTTCATGATCTATCAAATGGAGACATGATTATTTCTTATGGCATTTTATCTCATGGGTTGTATAAGCTCATAGATTATGAAAAATCTGTGAATGATTTAGCATGTGTAGTACATGATTCTCAGGCTATGTCACATGCAAAGCTTTGTCATGCATGCTTTGGTCATCTGAATTTTGCTAGTTTGCTATGCCTGTAAAAATCTGAAATGGTGTCCTCTTTGCCCAAACTTGATGCACCCGAAAAACATGTCTGTGAAGGTTGTATTTTGGGCAAAATGCAGCATTCATCCTTTCCAAAAGATGGTTGAGTTCGGGCTACTCAGAAATTGTAGCTTGTACATAGTGTTGTCTATGATCCTATGTAGATACCTTCTTTTGGAAACTATCTTTACTTCGTGATTTTCATTAATGATTTTTTCAAGCATGCATGGGTGTATCCACTCAAAGAAAAGTCCGAAGTGTTCATGTGCTTCAAACAATTTTTGGTTTTGCCTGAAAATCTATGAGCATGTAAAATGAGCACCCTTCGTTCTGATCGAGGGGGGGAATATATGTCTTCTAAATTTAATGCAT
>CM035440.1:62362129-62412129 GCA_020310875.1 Ceratopteris richardii | reverse complement strand
ACAAGAACGCCATTGGCACTAAGTGGGTATACAAGCTGAAGCGTAAACGTGATCGAACAATTGACAGGTATAAGGCTGGGCTTGTTGCAAAGGGTTATGCGCAGGAAAGAGGCATTGATTTTGATGAGACCTTTGCACCTACTTGCGGAATGACTACTCTGCATAGCATCTGTGCACTTGCATCTCATCATGGTTGGAATGTACATCGATTGGACATTAAAAGAACATTTTTGAATGGTGACTTGCATGAAGAAGTGTATGTTTTTAAGCCCCGTGGCTTTGTGCAAAAAGGGCATGAAAACCAGAGGTGTAGGTTAAAGAAGACATTATATGGTTTAAAGCAAGCACCACATGCTTGGTATGAAAAGATACATGCCTATATGATTGCAAATGGTTTTGAGAACAGTCCAACTCAAAGCACCTTGTCTGTTAAGCATGCTAATGATGTACTTCTGATCATTGTTGTGCATGTTGATGATATGCTGCTCACTAGTCCCCATGAGAAGCATATTGCTGATTTTAAGGTTGATTTACATTCCTTATTTGAGATGGCTGATTTGGGGCATTTGCATCATTATTTGGGCATTCAGTTTATGCACGTTGATGGTGGAATGGTTTTGTGTCAAATGAAATATATTGACACATTATTGCAATGTTTTGGCCTTGAAGACTGTAAACCTATTGCCACTCCTATGGAGAGAGGTTTACGATTGAGTCTTCATGGTTTTGGAGATGCATTTGATGTTGTTCTCTATCAACAGGCTGTTGGATGCTTGATTTACTTATGCATTACTCGGCTAGATATTCATTTTGTTGTGTCACAGATGAGCATGTTTATGCATTGCCCAGGAGTCAAGCATTGGAAGGCAGTTAAGCGCATCTTTCACCACTTGAGTGGTAACCGGCTACTTGGATTGTTTTATCCCAATGGGGGATCACTATCGCTAGATTTACATGCTTTTTTTTACTCTAACTGGACTGGTTGCTATGACAATCATGTGTCCACTAGTGGTTTTTGCTTTATGCTTGGTAACTCATGCATATCTTGGCCAAGCAAGAAGTAGCCTACTGTGGCCACTTCCAATTGTGAGACTAAGTATAGGGAAACTTTCACATTGATTATTGAGGGTGTGTGGCTCAGACGCCTTATGGCTTATTTTGGGTGTTGGTCAGTCTTCTGCCACCACTATCTTCACTAATAGTCAGAGTGCATTGGCAGCTATGAGGAACCCTGTGTTCCATGCTCGCACTAAGCAGACCTTTTCTTTGCAGGCCTTTTCATTGAGAACATTGCATACCTTTCCATGAAGGCTCTGCCTAAGGAGAAGTTTGAAGCTTTCCGCAAAGCTTTGCGCTTACCTCCTTTTGTGGATTGATTCCACAAAGCTTGGCACTTCCTTATACATGAGTGCCTGCTCCTTGTTCACTGCATCACTCCCAAGGGGGATTTGTTGATATATTAGGTAATGATGTGTGTGAACACACTAGGATTATCGGGGCACTTTTTTCCCTGTTCAGGAGGTTTTTTTCCCCTGGATTGTATATATGCCTATAACCCTAACGGGTTATTTATCTTTGTACATTCTAGTGGTAATACACTTAGTATTATGTGTTGTGCTTCAAGCTTCTTCTTCTTCCTTGTGTTGTTTGCGTGCTTCTACAGACGTCTAATTCCAACAACCATCATCATGGGATACATTTTGCACAACTATTAGAAATACTGCACTTGGTGGTAAACTAGTCTATGATGACATATGTGGAGCACTCTTGAGTGAGGAGATTCATAGAAAATGTATGGTTGGAACTTAGAGTGGTGATACATATAATGTTTATGATTTTTACCAAGGAAAGAATCAGCAACGTGGAAGGAGCAAAAACAAGGAAAAGAATGGTCAACGAAATGAGAGTAGAAGTAAATCAAGGAAGAGGGATATCAAATGCCATTATTTTCATAAGAAAGGACACATGAAGAAAGACTGTTATGCATTAAGGAATGCTAAAGGTAAAGGGAAAAATGTTGATGGGCATGTTAAACAGCTACCTGCACCATCTACTTTGATTGTGAAGATTGAAGAAATCAATGCTATTTCTGATGATGCTAATGTGTTCACACTTGAGAGTACTGTGCCTAGATTGAAACTTTGATTATGACTTCCACCATTTTGATTGTTATACCAACAATCATTTGCCAAATGATTTGTTCTGCCACAAATCCAACAAGCTTTAACACTATCTTTATTCTTACCTCCTCTTCCTTTACCTCTTGAATTCATCTTCCCTCTTGTGAAATTAACTTGGCTTGAAGATCCTTCATCATCAGTTGACTACTTTCCTTTGCCATTCTTTTTTCTTATCCTTGGAGTACATAGCTTGAATTGCACTCCTATCATTATGTCCCTTAATGTCCTGCTCAAAAGTTAGCATGTGTCCTAGCAATTGATTAAGATCAGGAGTAAAAATATCTAATGACAATTCTATGGACAATATGAAAGGCTTCCACTTCTCATCTCCTCTTAGACCCGTAAGTATTTGTTTTACCAACTTATCCTCTTCAATATCTTCATCTACTGCTCCCAAGATATCTGCAATATCCTTCATTCTTGCCACATAATTAGAAATTGATTGTGAGCTCTTCTTCTTGAAGGTTGTGAACTCAGCCCATAATGAGGACTTCCTTGACTTAGTTGTATTTTGAAAATGCTCTTCCAAAGCATTCCACACATCTATTGCACTTTCTAGAGTTCAACTACACTATCATCTTGGGCATCCATTATTGAAGCTTCTTTCCAACCACTAGCTCAATCTACCTATTGGCGGGCTAGCTCTTCCCAAGGTCCTCAACCATTTGTAACATCTTCACTTTTCATCAACACCACGAGCACCACACATACCATCCCCGTATTCATGGTAGAACCTTCATGCACATCTACGTTTGATCTGATGGACATATTGCCACCCACAACACCTCCCCCACACTTTCACCTTCCCCCATTCCCCCTCCAACAACATCACCTGCACCCACAACACCATCGTGCACTACATCCACAATTCCCATCCCCATTCCCCCTCTCCTACATTTCCCCTATACATATAGCATCTATGAATATGTACACTGCTCTTAATACAATGATTCAATGTGCAAACCAACTTAGACAGGAATATCAACACTTAGAAGTGCGCAATGCAATGATAAACACCAAATCTATCCACTTACAAGAAAGAGTGGAAAAGTCAGAGGCAACCAACATGGTATTACGAAATCAGTCAACACCTAGAAGCACCCAATGCAATGATCAATGCCAAATCTATCCAGTTACAAGAAAGAGTGGAAAAATTAGAGGCAACCAACATGGTATTACAAGATTAGTACCATACCTTGCATTAGTCACACAATGAGCTTGAACCCAAGCTTCAAAATATTGATCAAGAAGCTATGAAGAAAAGTGAAAGCCTCTTCCACACACAGATGGAGCAAAACGCCAAAATCCAACATCATATGGCTCTTCTATGTTGACACATGGCAGTTGCACTGGAAGAGAGCAAGCGCCTAAAACAACAAAATCGGGAAAACTTGGAGGCATCCATGGAGAATACCCCTAGTGCACAGATTAGTCCATCAGGATTCTAAGGAATACCATCTGAGAACATGCACACTATATTAGAGGAACATGCCAATCTCTTGGAATCTTATGACTTGTTATCAGAGGACATAAATCAATTACGTCAATAACAACCAATACCACCAAGTCCTATCCCTAAAGCAATTTCTATTTGTGTCAAACCATAAGAGCTAGTAGAGCTGCAATATTAAATAGCAAAATCGCAAGCAAGATTACTTGAGTATGAGAGACCTCCCTCATTGCAAGATGTACCAGATCCTGAGGATCTAGTGGAGATACTCGTCGAAGAAACCTTTGAAGACACCTATGAACCACCACCTGTGCCAGAAGGATAGGTCACCGATGAAGGACAAGAAACTTATGAGGCATCTATGCCATAATGGCTAAAGATTGGATGACACGACCGATACAAGCAATACGGTCCATCTGAAATTCTTTGATTGCCCGTATCGCTTGCATCGGTCGTGTCATAAAAATTTCTCTATCCTCTTCACATTTAACTTTTCTACAGGATGGTGACTAAGAATGTGACTGATTACATCACTTCAATTATGTCTTTTTATGGACTACATTCATATTGGTATTTTTTTGTTTAATTTCAAGATTCTGATGAGGTTTCTATTGTGCAATGATTATAAAGGAACTTGCATGAGTAAATTCTAGGTGATTCAAGAATATAAACCAAGAAATTCTTACATAATATATCTCCCCTTTTAGAACCTTTTTCCATACTTCGATTGATTTTCCTTTGCAAGATGGTAACTAAGGATGTGGCTCATTACATCACTTCAATTATGGCTTTTTATGGACTATATTCATATTGGTAATTTTTTTGTTTAATTTCAACATTTTGATGAGGTCTCAATGGTGCAATGATTATACAGAAACTTTCATATGACAAAATGGATGGTATGACAAAATGGAAAAGATTGGATGACACGACCGATACAAGCGATACGATCCATCCGAAATTCTTCGATTGCCCCTATCGCTTGCATTGATCGTGTCATAAAGACTTCTCTATCCTCTTCACATTTAACTCTTCAACAAGAATAAAGCCAAAAGCACACAAAATAGACATTTTGATGATAGCACCAATTCAATTTTGCTTGAACCATGCAATGAAGTCACTTTTGCTTAGTTCTCAAGAGGATCAAATCAACATTACATTACTCAAGGCATATAAATATAGTTACAATGACCATCTTCCAGATGAAGACTGACATAATTACATACAATTTGTACATCAATAAATCTTCCAACATATGTTGGTTACACATTAGATTACAATCTTACATTCCAAAAATATAATGTTTCACCCTTCTTTTCTGTCCTTTTTGGAGCCCTCACCTCTACTCTTATTCTTTGGCCCATGCTTCAATGGGGAGTGAATAGGAAATTAGATGAAGTGGCAACCAGCTCTGATGCCAATTTTTAGAGTTTGAGGTCTACGAAAGCACGCAAACAGCACAAGGAAGAAGAAGAAACTTGGAGCACAACACACAATACTAAATGTATTACCACTAAAATGTACAAAAGATAAGTGACTCGTTAGGGCAATAGGCATATATACAATCTGGGGGAAAAAACTCCTAAAGAGGGAAAAAAGTGCCCTGGTGGTCCTAGTGTGTTCACACACATCACTACCTAAATATATCAACAAGGTTCATGGAAATAGCATGCATGAAACTCTCCCTCTCTCTGTGTCTCTCTCTCGTGTAGCACACAAGGATATCCTTCATCTTCAAATAAAAAACAATGAAGAATAAAACTTATTATGAACCTTTGCTATGTAACAAGCTTCCATTTTACTCTATGTTTGTCATAGTAGAAAGGTATAGATTCAATTAGAGCAAGAGATATAAAGATAGAGAGATGGTGTACTCTCTTCCTCACACTCTTTATTTGCTCCCTATGAATTCATGGCATGGAAGGAAGAGGGTGGAGAGATAGGAGACTCTTAAGATCCCAACATCACTCCAGCACAAACGAGACAATTTGCTGATTGGGAAGAGGAAATTGAAGGGTGATACTCCTCATTTCACAAGTTATTTCTAACACTATGATTGGTCATCTGAAAAGCGTAGAGAAAGGCAATGAAGTTTGGAAAGCATTGGAGAAGGTCTATGCTACCTCAACAAGGTCTCAGAAGATGCAACTCAAGAATGAGCTCAACAACATGAAGAAAAGTTTCAAACCAAAGCATTGATGAGTATACATTGAAGATCAAGGAGCTTCAAGATCAGCTAGCATCATTTGGATGTAAGATAAAAGAGGAAGACATCATCCAAATAGCCCTCAATGGCTTGATGAGTGAAGAAAAGTAGAATCCCCTCATCACAAACATTCTTTATAGAGATCCTCTACCAACGTTCGAGGAGATTATACCAAATCTTGTGACTGAAGAGGTTGCTCAACCAGGAGAAAGCAATAAAGGTAAGGACAGTCATAGCCAAATGTTATATGCAGGTTGAGGTAGAGGAAGGTGTTAAAAATAAAGAAGTAAGCTCGTATATATTTTTGCAAAAAGGATTTTCTTCAAGTAGAAGGAAAATACAAAAATGAAAAATAGAAGCATTTACTTCAGCAAGTAGTGGAGGCCAAAAGAGAATCAAATCCAAAAACTGAACTGTAAGAGGAGTGGCTGTCCAAAGTAGTGGAGAAATGATGGAGAAGAACTCTCAAACTCATCATGAGAGTTTTTGGTCACTTGTCTATAAAAGAGGCAAGGGAGGACACTCAAGAACAGAGGAAAAAGGCATGGAAGCCCCCTTGTGGCTAGTTCGTTTGTTTTGAGTCATTTTGTTCAGTTCATCTCATAGAGTATGTCCAACTGCACACCCATTTCTGGGTAGTCTACTTGTGAGAGTCATATCTCTCAATATATGTATCCAATTTTAGTGTTTAAAAATTCATTGGAAATATTATCTTGAGTAATTCCTCTATCTAAAGCAATTTTATGAAATTCTTTATGCTATGTGAGTTATTCACTTCTTAGTCAACTCCAGTTTTCAGCCTAACTGAGTGGACAGGTAGCCTGTTTTGTATCAACGAGTTGCCAACCCCAATCTACTCCAAATTGAGTGTTTGATAGCTCATTTTAAAGCTTTAGGTGTCTAGTTTGAGTGACCAAAGTTTCAACTTCATTGAATTTTTCAGTTGGTACCAGTTTTCATTTAAAGTTTCAGCTATTGGCAAGAGTCTTGATCCTGAGAAGGTCTTCTACACTTTCCGCTGCGATTAGGAGAGGAATTCTCCAACAATTGGTATCAGAGCATTGGAGTTTGAAGAAACAAAGCATTGGAACTGAAGTGAAGCAAAGGAGAAGCTACAAATCAAGGGGGAGCTTCGTAAAGTCAAGGAAGAGTGCCACAACATATTTGAGGTAAACTTCAATCTTGGAAGTTTTCAATGGCTGATTTAGGACAACAAGTTGAGAAGTTAGACAAAGATAATTTTCAGTCTTGGAGGTATAGAATGATAAATTACCTTAAAGGTAAAGGTTTATGGAGTCTAGTTAGTGGAGACGATCCACAACCGGTGGACCTTGAAGATCCCAATATTACTCCGGGACAAAGGAGACAATTTGCTGATTGGGAAGAGAGGAATCGAAGGGTGATGTTCCTCATCTCACAAGTTATTTCTAACACTATGATTGGTCATGTGAAAATCTTGGAAACAACTAAGGAGGTTTGGGAAGCATTGGAGAAGGTGTATGCTACCTCAACAAGGTCTCAAAGGATGCAACTCAAGAATGAGCTCAACAACATGAGGAAAAGCTCAAACCAAAGCATTAGTGAGTATACATTGAGGATCAAGGAGCTTTGAGATCAGCTAGCATCAGTTGGATGCAAGATAGAAGAGGAAGACATCGTCCAAATAGCCCTCAATGGCTTGAGTGAAGAAAAGTGGAAGCCCCTCATCACAAACATTCTTTATAGAGATCCTCTCCCAACATTCGACGAGATTATACCAAATCTTGTGGCTGAAGAGGTTGCTCAACAAGGAGAAGGCAACAAAGGTAAGGACAGCCATTGTCAAATGTTATATGAAGGACGAGGTAGAGGAAGGAACTCAAGAGGAGGCTCGAGAGGAAGAGGAAGAAGCTACAACACAAATTTCAGCCAACACAACTCGGAGGACAACAAGGACAACTCAAATGACAACACACATGGAAGAGGTTGAGGAAGAAATAGAGGAAGAGGTCGAAGTTCATACAATCCTCATAAAGGTATAACATGTTATCATTGTGGTAAACTAGGACATTATGCAAATGATTGTTGGCAAAAGAATGGAAGGCTGAATGGAGGCAACCAAAAGAGCCAAAATAACTATTCGAGTACATCAAGTGAAGGAGACAAGCAAACCATGCTTGCCATGAAGCATGACTACAACAACTCGAGAAGTGATGACCAAAAATGGTTCATAGATTTAGGTTGCAACAACCATATGACATGCTAAGGAGATTTATTCACAAAGCTACAAGCTCCAAGTGGAAAAGGATGTGTGGAGACCGGCGAGGAAACTCAACATGCAATTGAGCATGTTGGAGATATCAAGCTTGTAGATAGAAAGGTATTGGCTGATGTTCTTCATGTTCCTACTATTGCAAAGAATTTGATTTCAGTAGAACAAATGGTAGAGAAAGGATATCATGTTATCGTCAATGAAAAAGGCTACTTTATAAAGAATCCAAAAGAAGGATTCAAGGTCATTGCTCAAGGAAGGAAAGAAGGTAGGATGTTCACCTTGGACATTCAACAACCACATGGAAAGGTAATGTATATTCAGTTTGGAAACAAGAGGATTGTTGAAATCCATTTGTGGCACAAAAGGTTTGGACATATCAACATTCCAAGCTCAAGGACATGAGCAACCATGAAGTGGTAAGAGGTCTTCCAAGATTCAATGATGTTGGACTACATGAGTTTTGTGAAGCATGCCAACTAGGAAAGCAAACTCGACAACCATTCAAGAAGAGCAACTATGTGGCAAGGAATGCCCTTGACTTGATACACACAGATGTATGGGGACCATCACAACAACCATCAGTGGCTGGTAATAGATATTTTGTCACTTTTATCAATGATCATTCAAGAAAAGTATGGATGTTTTGCATAAAACAAAAATCACATGTGTTCTCCATGTTCAAGAGATTTAAAGCACAGGTAGAAAAGGAAACAGGACTCTACATAAAGACCTTGAGGTCCGATGGAGGAGGAGAATATTTCTCCAAAGAATTTTCAGATTTTCTTTATGAAAATGGCATCAAGAGACAATTTATATGTAGGTACACGCCTCAACAAAATGGAATAGCTGAAAGGAAAAATCGACACATCACAAAAGTTGCAAGATGCATGCTCAACGAGATGAAGATACCACTAAACTATGATGAACAAAAATCACTTTTATCAATGATCATTCAAGAAAAGTATGGATGTTTTGCATAAAACAAAAATCACATGTGTTCTCCATGTTCAAGAGATTTAAAGCACAGGTAGAAAAGGAAACAGGACTCTACATAAAGACCTTGAGGTCCGATGGAGGAGGAGAATATTTCTCCAAAGTATTTTCAGATTTTCTTTATGAAAATGGCATCAAAAGAGACAATTTATATGTAGGTACACGCCTCAACAAAATGGAATAGCTGAAAGGAAAAATCGACATATCACAAAAGTTGCAAGATGCATGCTCAACGAGATGAAGATGCCACTAAACTATGATGAACAAAAATCACTTTTATCAATGATCATTCAAGAAAAGTATGGATGTTTTGCATAAAACAAAAATCACATGTGTTCTCCATGTTCAAGAGATTTAAAGCACAGGTAGAAAAGGAAACAGGACTCTACATAAAGACCTTGAGGTCCGATGGAGGAGGAGAATATTTCTCCAAAGAATTTTCAGATTTTCTTTATGAAAATGGCATCAAGAGACAATTTACATGTAGGTACACGCCTCAACAAAATGGAATAGCTGAAAGGAAAAATCGACATATCACAAAAGTTGCAAGATGCATGCTCAACGAGATGAAGATGCCACTAAACTATTGGGCTGAAGCAACTAGTACGGCCGTTTATTTGATGAACAAGTGCTCAACGCCTAGAGTGCATAATCTAACTCTCGAGGAGGTTTATTCTGGTAAGAAACCTGACCTTACACATCTCAAAGTTTTTGGATGTGTGTGTTATGTTCACATCCCTCAAGAACTAAGGACAAAGATGGAGGCAAAGTCTGAAAAATGTATTTTTATTGGATATTCATCGGAGCAAAAGGGACATAGGTGCTACAATCCGGTGACAAAGGAGCTACGAGTCTCACGAGATGTGGTATTTGATGAGCTAAGACCATGGTTTGGAGACAAAGGGAAAGAGAAGATTCTTGAAGAAGATTGTGAAGATGATGGAGGTGCTATCCAAGAAGAATTTCAGCAAACAAGCACTCAAATGTCAGGTCCAGAAGCTTCTACATCACTTGGAGAAAGCTCAACATGGAAAGGGAGACTAAGGAGTCATTCCTCATCACCAACATCATGTTATGAAAGATCTAAAGCTGAAAGTGCTGCCCAAAATAGTGATTCAAATGCAAGTGAAGAAGACATCACACCAAAGGTAAAGTTGAACCGGTTGAAGAAGCAATATTCAAAAGAAAATGAAAGAAGGTCTTCGAGAGCAAGGTATCCAATTCAAAGGATGAGCTATGATAGTTTTATTGCAAAGCATTTTGCATATATGACACAGGTGGTCAAAGACAAAGAACCGGATGCATATGAAGAAGCATGTACACAAAAAGAATGGCAAGAAGCTATGCAAGAAGAGATAAAAGCTCTCAAGGATAATCACACATGGGAGCTAGTTCCAAAGGCTAAAGGTATGAAGATTGTTCCAAATAAATGGGTGTTTAAAATAAAGAGAAATGCTAATGGTTCTCTGGCTAGGCATAAAGCTAGACTAGTAGCAAAAGGATTCAAGCAAACTCACGGCATCGACTATGAAGAGACTTTCAGCCCGGTTGCAAAGATGGGAACAATTAGAACCTTGATTGGAGTGAGTGCAGCAAGGAGATGGCCATTGTACCAACTTGACATAAAAAATGCTTTTCTCAGTGGTGAACTTCAAGAAGAGGTATACATGAGTCAACCGATTGGATTTGAAGATAGAAAGCATCCAGATTTTGTTTGTAGATTGAAGAAAGCTTTGTATGGGCTGAAGCAAGCACCACGTGCTTGGAATCAAAGATTGTTCGAGTACCTCACAAGGTGTGGGTATAGTCCAAGTAATGCAGATCCCTCTCTCTACATGAAGAAAGAAGAAGGCAAGCATGTATATATTTGCATATACGTTGATGATCTCATCATAACAGGAAGTAATGTTACATGAATACAAGAGATCAAAAGGAAACTCGGTAAGGAGTTTAAAATTTCAGATCTTGGTGAGCTGAAATACTTTTTAGGCATTGAGATAGTCTATGGGAAAGATGGCATGTACTTGATGCAAAGAAAGTACTTGTTGGATGTTCTTTTCAGATTTGGAATGAGTGAATGCAAACCACTCACTCAACCTATGGACACAAATGTGAAGCTATGCTCAAATGATGGAGAGAAGTTACAAGATGTAACTACACACAGGAGTATTATAGGTTCTTTGATCTAGGCTACGATCACAAGACCAGATTTGTGTTATATTGTTGGAGGTCTTTCTCAATTTATGCAAGCTCCTACAAGTGAACATTTAAATTCAGCCAAATGAGTGCTAAGATATGTGAAGCACACTGTCAATCATGCATTGTTTTATAGATATGATGAAGAATTGTAGGTAAAGGGCTTCAGTGATGCTGATTGGGCTGGTTTGAAGGAAGATAGAAGATCCACTTCAGGTTATGTGTTTATGATAGGTAGCAAACCCATCACATGGAGCTCAAAGAAGCAACCTATTGTTGCACTATCATCTACAGAATATGAATATAGAGGTTTAGCCTTTGCAACTTGTGAAGCTATGTGGATTAAGAAGCTCTTGGCTGATCTTGATGTGCAAGTGGAGACCATTCCAATTTATGGTGACAACATGTCAAGCATTCACTTGACAAACAATCAAATGTTTCATGCACGAAGCAAGCACATAGAGGTGCATTATCATTATGTTCGAGAAAAAGTTTTGAGCAAGGATGTGGATATAAAGTTCATTGGAACTAATGAACAGGTTGCAGACATGTTTACAAAGTCCTTAGATGCTTCTAAGCTAAAAAGGTTCAAGGATGACATCAACTTGCAGGATATGGCTGAAGGTGCAAGCTCACATGTGAGCTTGAGGTGGAGTGTTAAAAATAAAGAAGTAAGCTCGTATATATTTTTGCAAAAAGGATTTTCTTCAAGTAGAAGGAAAATACAAAAATAAAAAATAGAAGCATTTACTTCAACAAGTAGTGGAGGCCAAAAGAGAATCATTCAAAAGAGAATCAATCCCAAAAACTAAACTGTAAGAGGAGTGGCTGTCCAAAGTAGTGGAGAAATGATGGAGAAGAACTCTCAAACTCATCATGAGAGTTTTTGGTCACTTGGCTATAAAAGAGGCAAGGGAGGACACTCAAGAATAGAGGAAGAAGGCATGGAAGCCCCCTTGTAGCTACTTCATTTGTTTTGATTCATTTCGTTCAGTTCACTCTCATAGAGTATGTCCAGTACCCATTTCTGGGTAGTCTACTTGTGAGAGTCATATCTCTCAATATATGTATCCAATTTTAGTGTTTAAACATTTGATGGAAATCTTATCTTGAGTAATTCCTTTGTCTAAAACAGTTTTATGAAATTCTTTATGCTCTTTGAGTTATTCAGTTTTTAGTGAACTCCAGTTTTCAGCCTAACTGAGTGGACAGGTAGCCTATTTTGTATCAACGAGTTGCCAACCCAAATCTACTCCAAATTGAGTGTTTGATAGCTCATTTTAAAGCTATAGGTGTCTAGTTTGAGTGACCAAAAGTTTCAAGTTCATTGCATTTTTCAGTTGGTACCAATTTTCATTTGAAGGTTCAGCTGTTGGCAAGAGTCTTGATCCTAAGAAGGTCTTCTACACTTTCCGCTGCAATTAGGAGAGGAATTCTCCAACAGAAGGAACTCAAGAGGAGGCTCGAGAGGAAAAAGAAGATGCTATAACAACACAAATTCCAGCCAACACAACTCGGAGGACAATAAGGACAACTCAAATGACAACACACATGGAAGAGGTCAAGGAAGAAATAGAGGAAGATTTTGAGGTTCATACAATCCTTATAAAGTTATAACATGTTATCATTGTGGTAAACTAGGACATTATGCAAATGATTGTTGGAAAAAGAATATAAGGCCCAATGGAGGCAACCAAAGGAGCCAAAATAACTATGTGAGTACATCAAGTGAAGGAGACAAGCAAACCATGCTTGCCATGAAGCATGAGTATAGCAGCCCAAGAAGTGATGACCAAAAATGGTTTATAGATCCAGGTTGCACCAATTATATGACATGCCAAGGAGATTTGTTCACAAATCTACAAGTTCCAAGTGGAAAAGGATGTGTGGAGACCGGTGATGAAACTCAACACACTGAGCATGTTGGAGAAATCAACCTTGGATACAAGAAGGTATTGACTGATGTTCTTCGTGTTCCTAATATTGTGAAGAATTTGATTTCGGTAGGAAAAATGGTAGAGAAAGTATCATGGTATCTTCAATAAAAAAGGCTACTTTATAAAGAATCCAAAATGAAGGATTCAAGGTCATTGCTCAAGAAAGGAAAGAAGGTAGGATGTTCACTTTGAACATTCAACAACCACATGGAAAGGTGATGTATATTTAGTTTGGAAACAAGAAAATTGTTGAAATCGATTTGTGGCACAAAAGGTTTGGACATATCAACATTCCCAAGCTCAAGGACATGAGCAACCATGAAGTGGTAAGAGGTCTTCCAAGATTCAATGATGCTTGACTGCATGAGTTTTGTGAAGCATGCCAATTAGGAAAGCAAACTCGACAACCATTCAAGAAGAACAACTATGTGGGAAGGAATGCCCTTGACTTGATACACATGGATGTATAGGGACCACCACAACAACCATCGATTGCTGGTAATAGATATTTTCTCACTTTTATTCATGATCATTCAAGAAAAGTATGGATGTTTTGCATAAAACAAAAATCACATGTATTCTCTATGTTAGCACATGTAGAAAAGGAAACAGGATAGTACATAAAGACCTTGAGGTTTGATGGAGGAGGAGAATATTTCTCCAAAGAATTTTTAGATTTTCTTTATGAAAATGGCATCACAGGACAATTTACATTAGGTACATGCCTTAGCAAAATGGAATTGTTGAAAGGAAAAATAGACATATCACAAAAGTTGCAAGGAGATGGAGGTTCCACTAAACTATTGGGCTAAAGTAGCTAGTATGGCTGTCTATTTGATGAACAAGTGTGCAACAATTGGAGTTCATAAATTTAACTCCCAAGGATGTTTATTCTGGTAAGAAACCTGACCCTACACATCTCAAAGTTTTTGGATGTTTGTGTTATGTTCACATTCCTCAAGAAACTAAGGAAAAAGATGGAGCCAAAGTTAGAAAAATGTCTTTTCATTGCATATTCATCGGAGCAAAAAGGATATAGGTGCTACAATCTAGTGACAAATGAGCTATGAGTCTCATGGGATGTGGTATTTTTTGAGCTACGACCATGGTTTGGAGACAAAGGGAAAGAGATGATTTTTGAAGAAGATTATGAAGATGATGGAGGTGTTGTCCAAGAAGAATTTCAACAAACAAGCACTCAAATGTCAAGTCCAGAAGCTTCTACATCACATGGAGAAGGCTCAACATGGAAGTGGAGACTAAGGACTCATTCCTCATCAGCAAGATCAGGTTATGGAAGATTTGAAGCTAAAATTGTTGCCCAAAAAGTGATTCAAATGCAACTGAAGAAGAGTATGAAGAAGTGATTACACCAAAGGTAAAGATGAATGGGTTGAAGAAGCAATATTCAAAAGGAAATGAAAGGAGATCTTCAAGAGCAAGGTATCTAATTGAAAGGCAGAGCTATGATAGTTTTATTGCAAAACATTTTGCATATATGACACGGGTGGTTAGACAAAGAACCCGATGCATATAAAGAACCATGTATGAAAAAAGAATGGCAGCGAGCTATGCAAGAAGAGATAAAAGCTCTCAAGGACAATCACACATGGGAGCTACTTCCAAAGGTTGAAGGTATGTAGAGTGTTCCAAATAAATGGGCGTTTAAAATAAAGAGAAATGTTGATGGTTCTCTAGCTAGGCATAAAGCTAGATTAGTAGCAGAAGGATTCAAGTAGACACACGGCATTGACTATGAAGAGACTTTCAACCTAGTTGCAGAGATCAGAACAATTAGAACCTTGATTGTAGCGAGTGTAGCAAGGACATGGCCATTGTACCAACTTGACATAAAAAATGCTTTTCTCAATGGTGAACTTTAAGAAGAGGTATAGATGAGTCAACCGATTGGATTTGAAGATAAAAAGCATCCAGATTTTGATTGCAGATTGAAGAAAGTGAAGTATTTTGATGGTGATGCACCAGAGTGTGCTCTCCTTCTTGAGAGCTCCACGATGATATCCTCGGAGTAGAAAGATGAGCTCCTAAGGCCACACAGGGTACTCTGCACAGAGGTTGCAGAATATGCAAAAAAAAACAATATACAAGGAGCACAAACACAGACTTCTTAGGTGTTACAAATGTGATCAAACTTACAGTTTGTGACTGACTCGGCCACTATATGTTTTATTAAAGAACATAATTGTAGGCTTATGTAATGCATCATGTATTGGTCACAAAAGGACTCTAGAGTATTGTGCAGGGTGTTGAAAAACATCCTATTACACCTGCAAATATAAGTACTGAAGCTGACGCAGATGGTGTCGAAGATGGTGATATTCTATAGATTCTTGTTCCTGCTGTGGTTTTTGATGCACCTACTGTAGAGAGAATTTGTCAGGATGGTAGAGATACTTAGGCACATGCATTGATAGCCTTGTTTGTCAAACGTGCCATTATTCCTCACATTTTGCTCTTGTAGAAAAGCTAAGGATGCCTGGGATACACTTGCCACATTGTAGTAGGCTCGGAATGAGGCTCGTGTTGCTTACCTTTGAAAACAGTTGGAGAGTGCGCATATGAATGAAGGTGATTCTATGGACAATTTTCTAACAAAGATCAAAGATTTAAAAGAACAATTAATTTCTACTGATGAAGTCTTGCCTAACAGTTCACTTGTGCAGACTGTTCTGAATGGTCTTCCTAGTTCATACTGGAGTCTTGCTTCTACTCTTCGTTTGATGATGAACGAAAATCCAAATGCCTTATCATTTGAGGAGTTAGTCTCTGTTCTATTGCAGGAAGATCAATCTAGTCAAAATAGGTCCATTATGCATGTTGCAGATCAAGCTTTCCTAACTAGTCAGAAGGGCAAAGGTAAATGGAGCTATTCTACTAGTAACCAGAAATCTGCTAATTTTCAAAGAAGGATGGCAGAGATGAAAAGAAAACAAAAAAGCAGTTTTTTTTTTTGCAAGTACTGTAAAGCAAATGATCATGTCATCAAGAATTGTCCAAAACTGGCTGCAAAAGAGACAAAGAAAAAAGAGGTTGAAATTGTTGTTGCAGAGGCCTTGTTGACAGTCAAGGTCATGCACAAGCATAGGAGCACATCAAGGAAGTGGACACACAAGAAGAAGGAGCATGTAGGGAGCCCCAAAAAGCACATGTCAAATTTTCAGAAGAAATCCCTATAAAAATAGTGATTTTTATCACTAAAAACCATTGTAAATACCATGTTCCATTTTTGTAACTCCATCTTTTTCAAGCCGAGGAGTTCTCGAGCTTGAAGAGTATTAGAACTATCATCCTACCAATTTTCATAATTTTTAGACTCCATTTGAGCCCCCAAATAAGCCCTGGAACCTATTTTTTAACTAGGCCAGACACTAGGTCTGGACAGGGCCAAAACCACTCAAAAACTATAAAAAGGGCTGGAGAGCTCATTTTTGAGATGATTTGGTTGTAGATTTGAGTTTTGCAAGAGATTTATTTTGCAATCGAAGTCCTTCCTTTGTTCCACTCTTTGCTCTTACCTTGTGCGTGTGTGTGTATGTGTGTGCATGCTTGTGTACTTTCACTCACGCACTTGTGCTATCACTTGCTCACGGTCTTCATACTGGTCCTCACATCTCCACGGATTGACATTTATGAGTTTGATCTCCTCATGTTGGTACTTACCATTGTGCTAGAGTGACACCAAATTTGGTGCTATTGCCGAGGAGAGATCTTGGAGGATGAGCGTGTGACGATAAGACATAGAGTAGCGATGTTGGAAGGAAAAAAAATTACCATTTTCAGTTACGTTCTGTTTTTTTTTTCCATCTTCATCTTCATCATCATCACCATCGTCTCCCACCTTCATGTTCTTTGTTTTGTTTCATTTTTCGACCATACATTCACTTTGTTTTCACTTGTGGTTGTGAGAAAGAACCTTAGAGAGGGTGCAAAACTGAAACGCTCAAGAAATACACCTCGATATACCCGAAAATTGAGTGAACTGTCCCGGACATGACAAGACCTGCACCGTGTCGTGAGTGTGGTATCATGGATTTGAAGATATATTTTGCATCTACAAGCACATAGGAGTGAAAGGAGGACACAAGGTACTCATATTTGCAAAAAATTTTGAATTCGGACTCCAAAAAATCCAAGTATCGTGATCGGTTGAGTTCAAGTGTCGCGATTCTTGAATTCTCGTGTGTCGCGATATTTGGTAGATATCAAGTGTCGTGATACCTGACAAGTGTCGCGATATCTGTGACATCTAAGTGTCGTGATATCTGACAAGTGTCATGTGTCGTGACCCCCCAAGTATCGTGTGTTGTTTCCATCAGGTGTCGCGACATCTAGGCATTGTGAGTCAAGTGTCGCGATACTTAGCAAGTGTCGAGTGTCATCTGAAGCAAGTGTCACAATATCTACCATAACCAAGTGTCACAATATCTGAGGCTAACCAAGTGTCATGATATCTGTGACCTTCAAGTGTCACGATATCTGTGACTTTCAAGTGTCGTGATATCCCTCAGGTGTCGAGTGTCGTGGACATCAAGTGTCACGATATCTGCTAAGTGTCGAGTGTCGTGGACATCAAGTGTCATGACATCTGTTGAGTGTCGTGTGTCGTGGAATTCCAAGTATCCTGTATCATCTGCTTCCAAGTATTGCCGATACTTACTAAGTGTCATGTGTCGTCTATTTTGAAGCAATCCCAGAGAGGTCCTGTTTCCCTGTTTTAACCCCCAGAACCCTGAACTGGCATAAATTTCTCATATGAAATCTATTTGCTGTGATTTTGGGTTTGTTGGAAAGATCGTGGATTATTAGATATATTATTTTGAAGTTGACCCTCAGGTGGACTAGGAAACTAAGGAGTTCCAAAGGATTTTGAGCAATATAAGGGGAAATTTTGGACTTGTAGACAAAGCTTATGAACCTAAGATCTAGTAGACACTTAGGCAAGGATAGACAAAGCATTAGATCATGTGAGGCTAGTGTCAACCATATAGCTAAGTCTTGGGCACAGCAACTAAGTGGTTATTCCTACGTGCTAAATTCCGACACAAGTGACTCAGAAATGTCCTTCAACATGGAGAGACCCATAGGTAGCTCAAGTACTTCCTATTCATAAACACCAGAAGGTCCCTATAAGACACAAATGGAATATATCAGGACCAACCAATTAGGTGCTCACATGTATGAGGATGGCCTAAGACGATCAGTGGTCCAACTCAAAAATCCAGATCAACCCTTTGGACTGGAACACCCAGTGGTCAAGTTTGAACAGGGTTCATACATTGATAAGGAAGGAACCATGTATGTGGTAACCAACCTCCTAGATAGGACAGATGAGTTTGGAAATATCATTCCTGAGAATGAGATAGGAGACCTAGAGCAAGGAGACCTAGGAGGAGAACCCAAGACTCCTAGAGGTAAGTCAGTCTTGACTAGAGTGATCACTCCAGAATGGATTCCCCAAGACAACAAAAGCATAGAGCTATTCTTGAATAGAGAAACAGAGGAAGCCTTTTGGAGATTCATGCCAGATCAACCCAACCCAATAGTCACCATCTATGAATTCAAGGATCCGGAGATACCAAGGAAAGTTGTCTATCTAGATCACACATTAGAGAAACTGTTCTTCATATCAGAGCAGGATAGGCATGCATACACTTGGCAAGGTGAATCAATTTTCCCTCCATCAAGATTTAGTGTTTCCCATGGTCTCCAAGGAGGAGGATCATCCAAGGCTCATGAAACCCAAAGGGAAAGAACTAGAGAGAGACCAGAGGTAAGCTTTGCACACACTGTGGGCAGAGACAGATCAGGACATGAGGGTGAAAGAATTGAAAGAGAGAGACACAAAGCACATAGGCATCAAAGAGATGAACATGAGTTTCCAGTGCCTAGACCCAGAGAGAATTCAAGAAGCCTTAGACCCTCTCAAGTGGTTGATGAAGAACTATTTTGATGGATTCGGAGACCCTTATGATCATGTGGCCGAGTTCAAACAAGTGTTAAGAGCTGAGCAGGTTGAGGACTTGTTCACCCAGCTCGAGGCATTTGGTTTGACTCTGAAGGGTACTACCTTAGCTTGGTTTCAACCCCTAAATAATCGCAACTATCATGATGTAGGTCAATTGCTAGAAGAATTCATTGTAGAGTTCTCTAAGAGTGGTATCAGGCATAACACATCATCCTTGATCCACAAATTCAAGCAGACACCCCAAGAAACAGTGCGACTTGCAGGAAGACGGTTTACGCAGTACTTAGAAAGATCCCCTATTCCAGAGTTACCAACACCAGCCAAACAAGTGGCCTTGTTTTTAGATGGCTTATTGAGCACAAAGTTGAGGTCATATGTGTACTTGAAAGAGCCTAGATCCATAGAAGAGTGTGTGCGGATATGTATTGACATAGAAGACAATTTGGGTGAGGAGTTAGGACTGTCAAAACTCTATAATGGATTCAGACAGTTCTACTAGTCATACCTCTAGAACCTCCACTGAGATAGATGAGATAGCTGAGCAGGTTGCCAAGAAGCTAGGAGTTCAAAATAGACAAACACCAAGGGTCACCTCATTGAGGCGATGTTACAATTGTGGAGGAGACCACATGGCTAATGTTTGTCCGATGATGGCTCAACCCCAAGGAAACTCTAATGCTTTGTATTGCACTATTGAGAGAAAATACACAAACCACACCGCTCAAGATTGTCCATACAACAGGCAGGCAGTCAGACAAAATTATCAGCAACCTTACCAACAGGGTAGGTATCAGAACCAGTACCAACAGCCATATTATAGGCCACAACAATTTCAACCTCAATACCAGCAACAATATCAGGCACCATACAAGCCACAACCAGTCCTAGGAAACCAACCACCAACTCCTGCCAATGTGATCCCAGTTAAGTATACGATGGCCGAGGAGAACCCTAATAGAGCATTGGTGCCACTAACCCCATTGATACCAAAAAATGACTCTCATGCTCATAGTTCAGATTACTCTCATGAAAGTCCACATGGTTATTACACAGAGTCACCAGAGCATAGTGAGGCTTATTCCTATCAATATGAGACACCACTTATGGACCAAAATTGGGAGCCAGAATACTCCAATGTCATGTATACGAATCCCAACCCCAGGCCTCAATTGAGACAAGTAAGACCACAAGCCCCTAGAGGACCATGCTTTAGATGTCAAGGTGACCATTTCATTCATGAATGTCCCCAGTCATCAACTCCAGGATAAGGACAAAACTGTTGGTGTAATTCACAAGCCTACACATTTGGCTTGATGAATACCTTAAAGTCCATGCACATATGGAGAAGTATAGGAACTATTGCTAGTAGTTATTTACAACTTTACCTCATTGTAAAAGTCAGATTTGACTTCGAATCTTTGTAAACACCTACCAAAAGGATTCATGGAAAAAGTTAGCTTTTGATTGAAGGAATATCTCCTAGGATATAGGAGCTTGATCATAGGGAGCCAAAAGTTTGAATTTGAATTCAAACTTTTACTCAATCACTATAAAAGTGTTCATGGAAAAGTCGCGGGTAGAACTCATCACTCCCGAGCTTCTCATTACTAATTCTGAGTGTGTCTGAGGCCTACACTCTAGCCCACACCTATCTACACCATTAAGCAATGACAGTCATGCCAATGAGATTGTATACAAGTGTTCATTAATACATACATTTACATTATTCATCTCTGAGTTCTCGGTCATACTACTTGAAAGTCTGTCAACTTGTGGAGCACATATCTCAGTCATTTCTCCATCAAATTCAAAGATCTAAAGCTTATTGGATTCAACTCGAAGTTATCTACATGCTGCCAAAATTGGAAGAGATTCTATTCAGCCATTTAAGAGAAAATCTCGTCAAGGAGATCACTGGTCATTGTCTCCTACAGTCCTAAAAAGTCGAGGGTAAAGTTTAATTTACTAAAGTGATTTCTCTGAGCATAGTTTATCTTTTTACATCATTCCACTTGGAATAGTTAGCTTGCTAAGCTAATTAGATAGCCCTAAAAGGAAGTTTTCCAATTCCTACTGTGTTGGTCATACTAAGCAAAAGATCCAGCAGGTGTCAAGACATAAATAGAAGTTTTCTTGAGAATTTGAGTTTCAAAGTTATCTGTTTTGATTCAATCATTACACACATCACTTCCAAAGTACATAGACCATTTTATGGTGTCATTGGAAAGCTAAGGAGGTCTACTTATCAAGTCTGAAGCATTAGGGGGCTGGTACAAAGCAGGTTTGGTAGTACCTTCTCAATCTCTTGGAGTGTCCATCCATCTTTCCCAACAGTGGTATCAGAGAAAACTAAGGTAAAATGGGAGAAGGGTTTCCTTCATTTATTGATAAATTGGACAGGAACAACTATCAGGCATGGTCTCTAAGGATGAAGACATACCTACAAGGAAGGAGTCTCTATGGATATATCTCAGGAGATGAGGAATTTCCCTCATTCAAAACAAGAGGATTACCAACAAAGGAAGAACATGAAAAGCTGAACACATGGTGTGCTAAGGATGCATTGGCAATGTCTTATTTACTCAACTCCATCTCTGATTTTCTTTTGCCACACATTAGGAACTGTAAGACATCACAAGAGACTTGGGAAACCTTGTCATCTTATTTCTCCTCCAACACAAGAGCTAGGAAAATCAGTTGTGGATTGAATTTACCACATTAAGGAAGCAACCTAAGCAAGTTGTTTCAAAATTTGTGACAAAGATTAAAGATTAAAGATGTAGTAGATCAGTTAGCAAGCATAGGAGAAGAGATTGAAGAAGAGCAGATTGTAAGGCAAGTGATCAATGGGATCAAGGCTGATGACAAATGGGAAAGCTTCACCACTGCTATGGACCTTTACATGGATATGCGAATTCCAGATCTTACAACTCTCATGGGACAATTGTTTACACATGAAGCAAAGCTCAACAAGAATGGAGACACATCCAAAGGTAATAACTCTTCTGCCCTATACACTGATAAGAAGTCTAAAGATAAAGGCAAGAACAAGAAGGTGGAAGATGAAGGCTCTACCTCCCAAGCCAATTATGCAGGGAGAGGTAGATCATCAAGAGGAAGGGGCAGAGGAGGTAAGCAAGGTAGGGGGAGATCCTACAACTCCTCACCATGCAACATTTGTGGTTTATCAAATCATACTACAGATGAGTGTTTCAGGAACTACAAAAATCAGAGAGGAAGAGGATACTAAAGAGGTGGATACTCACAGTCAAGAGGGAGATTCAACCATCACCAAGGCTACAACAACAATTACAATGACAACTACCAAGGAGAATGTAGAAAGGACTACAACAATTATACAGAAGAGTAGGATGACTCTCTTCTGATCATGAATATGGCTTCAAAACCAGGTACAAATGATGACCACCTATTCTACGTTGACTCAGGATGCTCAAATCATGTGGCTGGCAATGTAGCACTAATCTCTGATCTTGAGGAACCAAAAGGTAAGCACCAAGTACAAACAGGTGATGACACAAAGCACTCAGTAGTTAAAGTTGGAAATGTTAAGACCTGTGATGGAAATCAGATCTTTTTGAGTAGGGTGCTCTATGTACCAACCATTACCAAAAATCTGATGAGTGTTTGACAGATTGTAGAGAAAGGTTTGCAGGTTAGATTCAACCAATTTGGAAGAATATTGCACTATACAATTATAAAGATCAAACACTTTCGGAGCTTGAGATTTGGCACAAAAGATTAGGGCATGTAGGAGAAAGAACCGGGTAAGCTAGACCCAAAGGCTGAAAAGTACATCTTTATTGGATATGATCTAAATAAAAAAGGTTATAGGTTTTATAACCCTACCAATAAGGGATTCATGGTGAGTAGAGATGTTGTCTTTGATGAAAATGATTCTTGGTATGAGAATGAATGCAGGAAGGTTAAATTACCCTATGATTTGGAAGAGGAGTTTCCAAATCTTGCAAAAGAAGAACCTACTCAGAATGAAGACTCAAGTTCAGATGATGAAGATACTATCAACCTTGAAGAGTTCAAGGCCTGGAAGTCCAAGGGCAAAATGAAGATGAAGAAGCTTGAAGACATACCTGAATCTTCAACTCAATCAATCAGAAGATCACAAAGAGAAAGCAGAAAACCTATCAGATATGGGTATGATACATCTCTTGTTACTAAACACTCTGTTTATCTTGCCAAAGATTTGTCAATTGAAGAACCAGGATCATATGATGAAGCCATAACCAAGACAGAATGGAAAGAAGCTATGGATGAGGAGATTGAAGCACTCAAGGAAAGTGATACATGGGAGTTAGTACCAAAGAAGGACTCCATGAAGGTAATAGGATCCAGATGGATCTATAAACTTAAAAGAAATTTTGATGGCACAGTTAATAGGTACAAAGCCAGATTGGTAGCCAAGGGTTTTGCACAAACCCAGGGCATTTATTATGAAGAGACGTTCTCACCTGTGGCCAAGATGCCAACCATCAGAGTGTTGGTAAGTGTGGCTGCATCAAAAAAATGGAATATGTACCAATTGGATGTCAAGAATGCTTTCTTGAATGGATGGATTTCAGAGGAGGTATATATGTCACAACCTCCTGGCTATAAGGACCCTAAGAAGGTAACATATGTTTGCAAATTTAAAAAGGATTTATATGGATTAAAGCAGACACCTAGGGCATGGAATTACAGGTTAACTACATACCTCCAAGATCAAGGTTTTCTCATGAGCAAGGCAGATACTTCTCTATTCATCAAGAGAAGTAATTTAGAGGTAATATACCTTTGTGTTTATGTTCATGACATCATACTTACAGGTAATGATGTTAATGGAATCAGACAAATCAAGAGTTAGATGATGAGGGAGTTCAAGATCAATGATCTTGGTCTATTGAAGTATTTTCTTGGGCTTGAGTTAGTCTATACTAACTCAAGAATATACATTACTCAGAAAAAATATATACAGGATATGTTAAAGAAGTTTCATTTGTAGGATGCTAAAGTAGAAAGTACTCCAATGGAGGTAAACCTAAAACTAAGTGCCCATGAAGGTGATGAAGTTAATGACATTACATGTTATCAAAGTATGGTGGGTAGCTTAAACTATGCTACCTTAACAAGGATAGACATTGCATATGGAGTTAGTGTGCTAAGTTAGTTTATGCACAAGCCAAGGATACCTCACTTAGAGGCTGCCAAGAGAATCTTGAAGTACCTCAAGGGTACACAACATCATGGTTTGTATTTTCCTTACACGTCAGACATTGATATCAAGATCTATTCAGATGCAGATTGGGCAGGATGCAAGGATAATAGGAGGAGCACTTCTGGATACATTTCTTTTGCAGGTGACAAACCAATTTCATGGTCTTCAAAGAAGCAACCTACTGTTGCTTTGTTTTCTACAGAGGCATAGTATAGAGGAATGGCTAATGCCACACAAGAAGCCATATGGATTAAGCTTTTGTATACAGAATTGGGTTTATATACTAGGTCACCAATAATCTTTGGAGATAATACAAGCTCACTTCATCTTGCAGCTAATCGTATCTATCATGCTAGGACCAAACATATAGAGGTCCATTACCATTATGTGAGAGAGAAGTTGTTAAGCAATGACATTCAACTAACCTATGTATCAACCAAAATGCAGTGTGCAGATTTGTTGACTAAAGCTTTGGATGGAACCAAACTTTGCAGGTTCAAAGCAATGATTGGATTGCAGGATATACATGAAGATTCAAGATGAAGACCAAGCCAAAATGTTTGGCTTGAGGGGGAGCTGTTGGTGTAATTCACAAGCCTACACATTTGGCTTGATGAATACCTTGAAGTCCATGCACATATGGAGAAGCATAGGAACTATTGCTAGTAGTTATTTACAACTTTACCTCATTGTAAAAGTCAGATTTGACTTGGAATCTTTGTAAACACCTACCAAAAGGATTCGTGGAAAAAGTTAGCTTTTGATTGAAGGAATATCTCCTAGGATATAGGAGCTTGATCATAGGGGGCCAAAAGTTTGAATTTGAATTCAAACTTTTACTCAATCACTATAAAAGTGTTCATGGAAAAGTCGCAGGTAGAACTCATCACTCCCGAGCTTCTCATTACTGATTCTGAGTGTGTGTGAGGCCTACACTCTAGCCCACACCTATCTACACCATTAGGCAATGACATTCATGCCAATGGGATTGTATACAAGTGTTCATTAATACATACATTTACATTATTCATCTCTGAGTTCTCTGTCATACTACTTGAAAGTCTATCAACTTGTGGAGTGCATATCTCAGTCATTTCTCCACCAAATTCAAAGATCTAAAGCTTTTTGGATTCAGCTCAAAGTTTTCTACATGCTGCCAAAATTTGAAGAGATTCTATTTAGCCATTTAATAGAAAAGCTCGTTGAGGTGATCACTGGTCATTATCTGCTACAGTCCTAAAAAGTCGGGGGTAAAGTTTAATTTACTAAAGTGATTTCTCTGAGCATAGTTTATCTTTTTACATCATTCCACTTGGAATAGTTAGCTTGCTAAGCTAATTAAATACCCCTAAAAGGAATTTTTCCAATTCCTATTGTGCTGGTCATACTGAGCAAAAGATCCAGCAGGTGTCAAGACATAAATAGAAAGTTTTCTTGAGAATTTGAGTTTCAAAGTTATCTGTTTTGATTCAATCATAACACACATCACTTCCAAACTACATAGACCATTTTATGGTGTCATTGGAAAGCTAAGGAGGTCTACTTATCAAGTCTGAAGCATTAGGGGGCTGGTACAAAGCAGGTTTGGTAGTACCTACTCAATGTCTTGGAGTGTCCATCCATCTTTCCCAACAAAAACATCACAATACAAGGCTTTTGTGCTGTGTGACAGAGAACATCTTCCAAGAGAATGTCCCAGGAACCCCTCTATTTCACCCAAGGTTACACCCATTAATGTGGTAGGCTTAGTGGTGGATTCAAGTGCAAGTAGTGGTAATGTGGCTCTTGTGCAGGCAGTTACTAGGGCACACACATTAAAATAAGATAAAACAGCGGAGCAATCAGAGTCAAGTGAATCAGGAGAGCCTAGTAAGAGGAAAACAAGAACATGGAAGGATACCAAGGAGAAAGCTAATCACAAGTGGAATAAAAAGCTATCTGAACTAGAAGAAAGCTTGAAAGATGCAAAAACAAAAATAGAAGATATTGCATCTCAAAGCCCCGGATGATCTTCACGATCAATTTCCCCAAGACATTCCATCTATTTATGGAGACCAAGTAGAGCAACAAGAAGATGAGAGATTAGATTTTGAATCTAATTCTTTACAAGAGTTCCCTCAATTCACAGGCCCATGGGAATCTGAATCTCTTCAAATCAGAGCTCCCACAATACTCGTAAGAAATGAAGACTTAGTGGTTCCAAGAAACACTAATGTCGTGAGGAACACTAAGGTTCAATGTCATCTCACTGTAGAAGAGCTGCTCAAAGCAAAACCTGAGCTATGGAATCATGTGAAGGATTAGGTTCTAGAACTTGATTCCAATATGCCAAAAGTAGGCTCTAAGCAGAGAGTACCACAGATACCTCTAGACAAAATAGGAGACATGAGTGAAGGTGAAGAAGGTAATACTTATCTTCCAATCACCTACCAAGGTTACACAACCAAAGGAATCGTAGATTCGGGTGCTGGTGTTTCTATTGCGACCACCTCCTTGTGGAAGCGATGGGGCAAACCCACATTAAGACTAACTAGAATGAAGCTTCAAATGGCAGACGGTCATTTTGAAAGACCTCTAGGATTGCTCGAAGGGATAACTCTAACCACTTGTGGTGTAGAGTTTGAACACACATTTGCTATATGTGACTAGAAAAATAATGTCTATGAGATGATCCTAGGAAGAACTTTCCTAAGAAAATTGCAAATAGTACATGATTGAGGAACCAACTCCTTGTACTTACAACACTTAGGGGTCACCACCAAGGTAAATTTGAAGGATTACACCTTCAGAGATGTACCAACCCTACAGTGGAATCCTATGCATAAAACGAAAGAAGATTCTATCTCTGTGCATTATGGAAGTTCACCTGATCCATCATGGCTGCATGAAGATACTCACTTGTGGATGTGCAAGGTTGCAGAGGAAGAGGAAAGATGCTTAAAAGCGAGAGAAGAAGGAACTTCTCCATGAGATAGACCCAGCCTATACACCGATGATATTTCCAGACGAGGAATTTGAGCCTCATGGTTGGGCAGAAATCTTGGCCACCATGGACATTGCTGTCAATGAAGAACAATGAACACCTCATTGTGATGAGGAGGGTTATGATATTTCAATTTTCATGTGTCAACCCTTGTTAGAAGAATGTGACCCTAGTGACTTCATAGAAGAAGAAGAGAACGATGACGATCTAGAGTCCATTGTGATGGATAATTGCTTTAACTCAGAAAAGCACTATCTAGAAGATATAGGAGTATTTACCCAAAAAGAAGAAGAACCTCTCACAAGCATTAAAACTGTAAATTCAAAGGAAGGAAGTGAAAGAGGTCAAAAGAAAAAGAAAAGAAAAGTAGTGAAACAAGAAGAAGAGGAATCATTGTTCGAAGTACCAGAAAATTTCAAGAAATACAAAGTGGAAGACCGAAAAATTTTGGTACGAATGCCTAAGAGAGAGGCCATCATAGGGGAAGCATATGATAACAAAGAAAAGACCAAAGAAATTGTAGTAACCATTGAAGTAAATGAAGAGAGATGTACGTACATAGGAGACGACCTAAGTGCAAATGAAGAAGCAGAGCTTGAAGCTCTATTAAGGGAATATAGGGACGTGTTTGTGTGGCATTATAGAGACTTGAAAGGAGTAGATCCAAAAATTTTCTCTCATACTATCCCCATGACTGCTGATGCCAAACCCACCAAACAAAATCCCTATACATATAATGACACTTATGCAACTAAAATAAAAGAAGAGATTGATAGGTTGATTGAATCTGGATTTATCTATGAGATTGAGCATACTGAATGGGTGTCCCCCATTGTCGTGGTGCCCAAGAAGAATGGAAAATTGCGAGTGTGTATTAACCTTAAAAAAGTTAATGCTGCTACGATCAGAGATAGTTATCCACTTCCAATCATTGAACATCTATTGGAGCATGTTGCTGGCAAGGAAGTGTATAACTTCCTTGATGGATTTTCAGGCTACAACCAAGTAGCCATTGCCCCACAAGATCAACACAAAACAGCTTTTGCCACAGAGTGGGGAATCTTTGCATTTCGTGTGATGCCATTTGGGCTCACCAATGCACCTGCAACATTCCAAAGGATTATGTGTCATTTCTTCAAAGAGTTCTTGCGAAAGAACTTAGAAGTATATGTGGATGATTTATGTGCTCATTCCCAAGTAAGAAGATATTGTTGGAGCAAGTATATGACAAGCCTAAGTATTGGCTTGAGTCCTACAAAGTCATAGAAGAAGCCTTAAAATGAAGACAATGTAAAGTTCACTTGTGAACTACCTCTTGTAACTTTTGAAGAGTTTACTTAATGTAAAAGTGAAAGAAACTTAAGTGGTTGAGTCCACTTGATCAAAAAGGGAAAGAGGAGCCACAAAAATTCGTGATTTGTGGTAGATAGAGAATCAAATCAATCACTAATTGATTGGAGAGTGATTGAGGGAAGTTAGCCTCCCAAACTCAACTATAAATAGATGGCAGTTTTAGTCGTGGTTAGAGAGACCTATGTGAAGACCTCCAAGAGCTTAGCTTTATGCCATATCAAGGTGTGATTCCAAAGCACACATATATGTATCAGTAAGTCCATTGTATTTTACAAGCAATATACTTTCATTTTCATGATCATTTGAGTTCATATTTCCATGTTCTTGTGAAGTGTACTACTCACTGCCATATCTCTCAGTTTTCTCAGTCAGATTGCAGAAATGGTTTCTCTGAGATTGGTGCATCATTTTTAGTGATTTAACTTGGTAAAGTTAGATCTATAAGTCTACTATGTGCTCACCAATTTGCATTTCATTTGGGTATTGCAATCTTTAGTTATGTTCAATTGAAGTCAACACTGTCTTTTCATTTTCACTTCTCTGTCAGGTACCCGACTTTTTTACTCATCTTTTCAGAGCTGTTTCTCAGTGTGTGCTTACCCACATTCAATAAATTAAAGCTTGGTGGATTTAACATACTGTCTACTATAAGCATACAAATTTTCATAATCATTGGATTCCTAAATCTTGAGTTATGTTCATTTTTCTGCTCATTGGTCTCATTACTATAGCAGCCCGTGAAAATCGGGATGATGTCATCACTTGTTAAACATCATTCTCAGTGTGTGCTTCATTATTTTTGATGAAATTACTCTTGAAAGTTAGCTCTTTCAGTTAGCTAGATTTCCCCAAGAGGAATTAAGCTAATTGCTTCTGTGCTCAGAGAATTATGCAAAACACTGGACATGTGTATGAACCAAAATAGCAAGTTTTTCACCTCTGAGCTAACTCCAACTTATCTGTTTTGATCTATCTTTTTGAGAGTGATTTTCCAAGGTACATAGGGTGTCTAATACATACATTGGAAAGCTAAAAGGTCCCACCACATACTCTTGGAGTTCATTTGGCTGATGTAGATCAAGGATTTTGCAACACCTCTTCATCTTCAAGCACATACCTATCCATCTCTTCACAGTGGTATCAGAGCAAGGTTGGACAACATGGAAGATGGATTTCCTTCATCAATTGACAAATTGGACAGAGGTAACTACTCAGCTTGGTCATTAAGAATGGAATCTTATCTCCAAGGTAGAAGTTTATATGGTTATGTGGCTGGAGATGAAGTTATGCCAAGTTTCAGGAACAAAAGTCAACCAACACAAGAAGAGCAAGAAAGATTGAGCCTTAGATTTTTTGTTGCTTCCCATTAGAAGTTGTAAGACAGCTCAGGAAGTGTGGGATGCACTTGAAACCTTCTTCTCTTCAAGTATTAAAGCTAGGAAGCATCAACTATGGCTGGATTTCACAACTCTCAAGAAGGCTCCCAAACAAAATGTGATTGATTTTGTCACAAAGCTCAGAGACATAGCAGATCAGTTGGGAAGCATTGGAGAGGTAATAAATGAAGAGCAAATTGTAAGGCAGGTCATCAATGGCTTGAAGACAGATGACAAGTGGGAAGCATTCACCACAACTATGGATTTGTACATGGACATGCATGTACTTGATTTCAATACACTCATTGGACAAATACTTACTCAAGAGGCAAAGCTTATAAAAAATGGAGAAAGCTCTAAAGGTAATCAATCTTCAGCTTTATACACTGATAAAAGCAAGTCCAAAGATAACAAAGGAAAGGCAAAGAAAGTGGATGATGAAGCAGGTACATATCAAGCTAACTATGCAGGTAGAGGAAGACATGGTAGAGGTAGAGGAAGAGGAGGTAGACAAGGAATGGGGAGATCCCAAGACTCCAACTCATGTTCTATTTGTGGATTAACTAATCATACAACTGAAAATTGCTTTAGGAATTCCAGGAATCAAAGAGGCAGAGGATACAATAGAGGAAGTTATGGCTACTCAAGAGGAAGGTTCAACAGTTATCATGGCCACTACAACAACTACAATCATTCAAACTATCAAGGAGGCTACAAAGGAAGGAGAGACTTCAATAACTACATAGAAGACTCAAACAAAGAGGATTCATTATTGATCATGAACATGGCTATGCCACAAGGTAAATATGATGAGCATGTTTTCTACATAGATTCAAGTTGTTCAAATAAGTGGCAGGAAATGTGGCACTCCTATCAGATTTAGAAGATCCAAGGAATAAGCACGAGGTACAAACAGGAGATGATACAAGAAATCTTGTGGAGAAAATAGGCAATGTCAAAGCACCTGATGGAAACATCAACCTACTCAGTAAGGTACTCTATGTCCCTACCATTACAAAGAATTTGATAAGTGTTGGGCAGATAGTAGAGAAAGGGTTGCAAGTCAGGTTCACAAAAGCAGGAGCATTTGTTGAAGATCCAAGTCAAGGATTCAAAAGAATTACAAAAGGTGAAAAGACAGGTAGATTGTTCACATTTGAAAGACACTAGAAACATTGCTCTCTTTAATTATGGTAGTCAGACACTCACAGAAGTGGAAGTATGGCACAAAAGATTAGCACATATTGGTGAAAGGTCATTAAAGCAAATTTGCAGGGACCAAAGCGTACTTGGACTCCCTAATTTGTCAAAACAACATATGATTTATAAGTGTAGTGCATGTCAATTTGGAAAGTCTCACAGGTTACCATTCATGAAGAAAGGCTATATGCATGGAGATCTCTTGGAGTTGGTTCATACAGATGTATGGGAACCTAGCAAGGAAGCTTCAATATCTGGATCAAGGTATTATGTCTCCTTTATTGATGATTGCAGCAGATGGACTATCCTATTTTTTATGAAACACAAAGATGAAGTTTTTCCATGTTTCAAAAGATATTTGGCTCTTGTGGAGAATCAAACAGGTAAATCACTAAAAAGGCTAAGGTCAGATGGAGGGGGAGAATACTTCTCCCATGAGTTTGATTCTTTTCTTCAAGAAAGAGGAATCAAAAGAGAGGTAATTACAAGGTACACTCCTGAGCAAAATGGAGTGGCAAGAAGGAGGAATAGGACAATTGTTGAAGCTGCACGGTCCATGTTAAATGAAAAGCATTTGCCTAATTATCTATGGGCTGAGGCTGTATCTACAACCACTTACTTGATTAACAGGTTGCCTTCAAAATCCCTTGATGGGATGACTCCATATGAGGCTTGGAATGGAAGAAGACCAAGCTTAGATCATTGTAAAATTTTTGGATGTATTGCTATTCTCATGTTCCTTCACAGGTTAGAGGCAAGATGGATCCAAAGGCAGAAAGGTGTGTATTTATTGGATATGACAACAATCAAAAGGGCTAAAGGTTATACAACCCTACCAACAAAGGATTCTTGGTAAGCAAAGATGTAGTTTTTGATGAAAACAATTCATGGTATGAAGATTCCTTACCATATGATCTTGAAGAAGATTTTCCAAAGCTTGGTAGAGAACAACCGAAGATTGAAGAACACGACACCTCAGAGGATGATGAAAAATCTCAAATGGAAAAGATCAAAGCATGGAAGTCTAAAGGTAAAGCAAAATTGCAAGAACTTGGACATGAGGCAGAATCATCACATCATGGCCTAAGAAGATCTATGAGGGAAAAGAAAAAACTAGAAAGGTATGGGTTTGACACCTCATTAGTAACTAAACATTCTATCTACATAGCACAGGACATAAACCAAGAGGAGCCATCATCCTTTGAAGAGGCCGAAGCAAAATCAGAATGGAAGCATGCAATGAAGGAAGAGATTGAAGCACTTGAGGAAAACAACACTTGGGATTTGGTGCCCAAGACTTCATCCATGAAGTTAATAGGCTCAAGATGGGTCTATAAACTCAAGAAGAATTCTGATGGTTCCATTAACGGGTATAAGGCAAGGCTTGTAGCAAAAGGCTTTGCACAAACTCAGGGAATTGACTATGAGGAGACCTTCTCTCCTGTGGCAAAGATGCCTACTATTAGGGTTTTTCTTAGTATTGCCTCTTCCAAGAATTGGAAGATACTTCAACTAGATGTAAAGAATGCATTCTTGAATGGTTGGATAACAGAAGAGGTATATATGGCACAACAACCTGGTTTTGAGAATCAAGTTTATCCTGATTATGTGTGTAAACTTAACAAAGCATTGTATGGTCTCAAGCAAGCTCCAAGAGCTTGGAATTTCAGGCTTGTTTCATTCTTGCAGGACAAAGGCTTTCAACCAAGCAAGGCAGATCCTTCACTCTTTATTAAAAAGAGTAATTCTGAGATCATCTACCTATGTGTATATGGAGATGATATTATATTGACAGGAAATGATGCAGATGGCATGAAGAAGATCAAAGATCAGATGAGAGAAGAGTTCAAGATAAGTGATTTGGGTTCACTTACCTACTTCCTAGGTTTGGAAGTTGTCTACAAAGATCATGGTTTGTTTCTCACTCAAAGAAAGTACATTAAGGACATGTTGGCAAAATTCAAGATGCAAGATTGTACGATTGCAGGTACTCCAATGGAGGTCAATCACAAATTGAGCTCACATGAAGGTGAACTCATAGAGGACATCACATCATATCAAAGTCTAGTGGGTAGTCTCAACTATGCCACATTGACAAGAGTAGATATATGTTACAATGTGAGTGTGCTAAGTCAATTTATGCACACACCAAGGAAACCACATATAGATGCTTCAAAAGGATTCTCAAGTATCTCAAAGGAACCATAAATGAAGCACTTTATTATCCTTATGTATCTGATTTAGATTCGAAGCTATTTTCTGATGTAGATTGGGCTAGCTCCAAGGAGGATAGAAGGAGCACTTCAGGTTATCTTACCCTTGCAGGTTCAAAGATTATTTCATGGTCATCCAAGAAGCAACCCACAGTTGCTCTCTCTTCTACTGAAGCTGAATATAGAGGTCTTGCCATAGCTACACAAGAAGCTATGTGGATGAAGACATTAATCAAAGATCTTGGATTGGAGTTTGGAACTCCAACTATTTTTGGTGACAATATGAGTTCTATTCATTTGGCTGCTAATCCTATCTTTCATGCAAGGACTAAACATATTGAAGTTCATTATCACTATGTACGAGAGAAGGTTCTAAGCAAAGAGATTCAAATAGCATATGTATCCACTCATCAAGAATGTGCAGATATTCTAACCAAAGCATTGGATGGTACAAAGCTTTGTAAATTCAAGGCTATGATTGGTTTACAGGTAATCTTGGAAGATTGAAGACCCCAAGCATACTTGGCTTGAGGGGGAGTTGTTGGAGCAAGTATATGACAAGCCTAAGTATTGGCTTGAGTCCTACAAAGTCATAGAAGAAGCCTTAAAATGAAGACAATGTAAAGTTCACTTGTGAACTACCTCTTGTAACTTTTGAAGAGTTCACTTAATGTAAAAGTGAAAGAAACTTAAGTGGTTGAGTCCACTTGATCAAAAAGGGAAAGAGGAGCCACGAATTTGTGATTTGTGGTAGATAGAGAATCAAATCAATCACTAATTGATTGGGTGTGATTGAGGGAAGTTAGCCTCCCAAACTCAACTATAAATAGAAGGCAGCTTTAGTCGTGGTTAGACCTACGTGAAGACCTCCAAGAGCTGAGCTTCATGCCATATCAAGGTGTGATTCCAAAGCACACATATGTATCAGTAAGTCCATTGTATTTTACAAGCAATATACTTTCATTTTCATGATCATTTGAGTTCATATTTCCATGTTCTTGTGAAGTGTACTACTCACTGCCATATCTCTCAGTTTTCTCAGTCAGATTGCAGAGATCGTTTCTCTGAGCTTGGTGCATCATTTTTAGTGATTTAACTTGGTAAAGTTAGCTCTATAAGTCTAATATGTGCTCACCAATTTGCATTTCATTTGGGTATTGAAATCTTCAGTTATGTTCAGTTGAAGCAACATAGACTGTTCATTTTCACTTCTCTGTCAGGTACCATACTTTTTTACTCACCTTGTCAGAGCCATTTCTCATTATATACTTACCCAAATTCAGTGATGTAAAGCTTGTTGGATTTAGCATACTGTCTACTATAAGCATACAAATGTTCATAATCATTGGATTCCTAAACCTTGAGTTATGTTCATTTTTCTGCTCATTGGTCTCATTACTATAGCAGCCAGTGAAAATCGGGATGATGTCATCACTTGTTAAACATCATTCTCAGTGTGTGGTTCATTATTTTTGATGAAATTACTCTTGAAAGTTAGCTCTTTAAGTTAGCTAGACTTCCCCAAGAGGAATTAAGCTAATTGCTGTTGTGCTCAGAGAATTATGCAAAACACTAGACAGGTGTGTGAACCAAAATAGCAAGTTTTTCACCTCTGAGCTAACTCCAACTTATCTGTTTTGATCTATCTTTTTGAGAGTGATCTTCCAAGGTACATAGGGTGTCTAATACATCCATTGGAAAGCTAAAAGGGCCCACCACATACTCCTGGAGTTCATTTGGCTGGTGTAGATCAAGGATTTTGCAACACCTCTTCATCTTCAAGCACATACCTATCCATCTCTTCACGATACCACATCCCTGAGCTCAGACAAATCTTCAACAAGTGTAGAGAATATTGAGTGTTTCTGAACCCATAGAAGTGTGTGCTCATGGTACGACAAGGTAAAATCTTAGGTCACATTGTTTCTAAGAACGAAATATCTACAGATGAGGATAAAGTAAGAGCCATAACAGAGCTACCGAGACCAAGGAATGCTAAAGAGGTACAAGCCTTTATGGGCCATTGTGGATATTACCGTAGGTTTATCCACATGTATGCAATCATAGCTAAACCTCTTTATGGTTTGTTGGCAAATTTTGAGTGGAATGAGGAATGCAAAAATTCCTTCAATGATCCAAAGAGATGTTTGTGCACATCACCAATACTAACCACTCTTTATTGGAATAAACCATTCCATGACCATGTGGATGCATCCAATCATGCAATAGGATGTGTGCTAGCACATCCCACAGGTGAAGGAAACCTAGATTTGCCGATAGCATATGCTAGTAGGCAATTAAATGCGGCTGAACGAAACTATACAACAACAGAGAGAGAAGGCTTAGGCATGGTGTATGTTGTGAAAAAGTTTAGACACTACTTATTGGCCAACAAGTTCAAGTTTTTCACTGATCATCAAGCTTTATTATATTTGGTCAATAAACCTTGCAATATGGGACGTTTAGTAAGATGGTTCCTCTTACTAATGGAATACAATTTTGAAGTGGTTGTTAGGAAAGGGAGGACCCATCTCAGGGCAGATCACCTTTCTCGCATCACTTCAGGAGAGTCACCGCAAGGAGTGTTAGATGAACTGCCTGACGCTTATCTGTTCAATTTAGAAGTTGTTCCTAAATGGGCAAATAAGTTGGTACCAGTCCTAACCTTCGGCCCTGCAAATAAAAATGTGAAAACGAACAAAGAAGAATTAGTGAGATCACAAAAATATCAAATATTGGTAGGGAGCATGTACAAACAAGATACAGAGGGAGTATTAGCTTGTTGTGTCAAGGACGAGGAACATAGTAGTTGGTTGCAACAAGCCCATGAAGGAATGCTAGGAAATCACTATTCTAAACAACGAACATTGCACAATCTAAAATGTTTAGGAGTGTATTGGCCTAGCATGGATAGAGAAATACAGGAATGGATCAAGAATTGTCCAGTGTGTCAGGAGAGACCCCCAGTGGAGCATGCCACCCTTTATCACGTGTCATTAATTCCAAGCTGGAGTGCTCCATTGGTGGACTTTATGAGGTCGGGGACACTACCTAGTGAGGCTAGTCTAGCAAGAAGACGAAGCATGGAGCAAGAGGCTAAAGACTATGCGTTCATGAATCTGACTACTTGAAAGTCTTAGAAACTGCACATAGTGGCGTTGCAGGTGGACACTTTGGGCCTGACCGAGTAATTAAGACCATTCTATTCTCAGGACTTTGGTGGCCCACTCCTCATATGGATGCACATACTTATGTGAAGAAATGTGACACATGCCAATGTGCACAATATCCGATAAGAAAAGATGAGATGCGTTTGAGGCCAATGATGGGAGGTTGCATTCTCGAAGTGGGGTATAGACTTTGTAGGTCCTATTAACCCCGTAGCTAGGAACTCCCATGTAGAATACATCATTGTAGCCACATATTACCTTACAAAGTGGGTTGAAGTAAAAGCCACGACAAAGAATGATGCTCAAACGACGGATAAGTTCTTATTCGAGAACGTGTTCACCAGATATGGGTTACCAATAGAGTTAGTAAGTGATAGAGGCAAGCACTTCTTGAACAAAGTTATTGAAAACCTTCTCCAAGAATTCTTGGTAATACATAAGAATTCTGCTCCCTATCATCCACAAGCTAATCGACAAGCCGAGAGCACGAATAAGATCCTATGTAACATATTGACAAAACTCATAAATAATAAATGCTTTGATTGAGACAAACAGCTTAATCATGCTATTTGGGCTTACCGAGTTGCTTACAAAATAGTGCTCAATGTTACCCCATTTTAGATGGTCTTTGGGAATAATGTTGTGCTACCATTGGACTTGCTAATCCCAGCATTAAAAGTAGCACAAGAGCATAAGTGGAATGGACATGAATTGTCCTCTAGGATCTTTGATCTAGAACGCTTAGGTGAGATGAGGCTACGAGCGGGAGCAGGCATATGATGCAAAGAAACAGCAAAAGGAATACTTTGATGCCCATGTAAAGGATAAAGGATTGAAAGAAGGAGATCAGGTGCTAGTTTATACGCTAAAGCAACATGCCCGTAAGTTGGAAAGATGAGGATATGGACCCATGATCATCAATAGAATTTCCACTAGCGGTGCGGTTCAATTGGCTACTTTAGAAGGTGATATCTTGCCAAACTATATCAGTGGTTGTCGAGTCAAGTTATATCAGGAACCTCTCACAGAGGATATGCTAATGAGACTTAACACTGCTAAGAAGCAAAAGGAAGAGGAGTTGAGGGTTAGAGAAGAAGCACAAGCCGAGGCGAGAGAGCGCATTAGGAAAAATAAGTTAAGGCGGCTAGGCCTAGATGTCAACCCAAAAGCCCCAAAATATCACATCGACATGTGCCAAAAAATCAGGCACAATTACTTCGTGAATCATCGATCGACGCCCCTTTGTGAACATGGAGGTAGGATGAGAAAAGAGTGTAAGGACTGTGAGAGCATTGATTGACTCAGGTGCAGCAACTAGTGCAATTAGACTTTCGTACTGCCAAGACCTGAAATTGAACATCAAGCCTGTAGAAGCCTATCTCATAGGGTTGGGAGGTGTGGAAACCCCTTGCTTGGGCGAGGTGGAGCTTCCCATCTAACTTCAAGATGTCCCAATGAAAGTCAAAATGCTAGTGTGTCATGATGAGGACCTTACAAAGCCACTTGTCTTGGGTCAAGATTGGATTTATGACCATGCAGTCAACTTAAAGCTCAGAAGTCAACTTCTCCAAGTTTGGGTACATAAACAATGCATTACATTAGAATTAGAGAACTGCATGCTCACAAATCATGGCACCACACACTCTCTTAGTTCCTCTAAGATTAATCTTCACGAACAAGATGTTGTATGTGTCAAAAGCTCTATGATCCAGAAGAAGTCAATCATGGAAGGACAGTCGCAAAGGCAAGCACACCCTCCTTCTTTTTCGAAGAGTAAAGCATCCACAATAGTTCAACCTTAGAAGCAAGTGAGATAGTGCAAGACAACCGGTATATCAAATAGACAAAGAGCCTTCAAGAGTAAAGTAGTTTCGGGCATAAAGCAGATTTGGGTATGAAAAGGCGAGCAACCACGAGCCTTGCCAACACCATTCCCACTCCGGCAAGCCAACCATGCGAAGACAAGAAACAAGCAACCATGACCAGCTCAACCAGAAGATCTAAAATTTGGGTGCCTAAGAAATTAGTTGCAGCTCAACAAGGGCAATTACATATGTGGGTTCCCAAAGCACTCTTACATGCACAAAGGCCTATGCTCCCCACCAGGCAAAAGGTCTCAACAAAGATGCCAAAGAGAGAAAAGGTTAAGAACCGAGGACAAAGAACAAAAGAAGATAAAATCAACCCTTAGGCAAAAGTAAGAAGACAATCATCAAGGATATGGGTTTGGAAGCCAAAAGTACCAGTAACTTCCACAAAACCGAAGAGCCAACCATGCTCGACACTGAGTTTCAGCAACCATCCAAAGAGGAAGAGGCTAGAGGTGCTCTCTATAAGGCCAATTACTATTCTAAAATGGATTCCTATAGGGAGGACTACATCATGTCAAGATCTGATTGCCACCTCCAAACAAAGATTGCATCAAGTCTGCAAGTAACGTTTGCAAAAACCAAGAAGCCTCAACATGCAGCAACCATGTGCCTTTGGCATAACCTTGTCTTTGGCACCATTCTAGTCATGCATTTCCAAAGTATGCATTATTATAGGGCCACATTACATGGCCGTGCATAGTCACAATTGAGAAATCCCAGGCACATGAGACATAATTTCCACATGTAAAATATTTTCTTGATACTAACCTCTTTCTTCTTGTTTTTTGCAATTGTTCCAAAAAAAAAAAAGAACAAGACTGTGTGCTTGAAGAAGCTCATTAGTGAACCATCAGCAAGGACATCCATCAACAAAAACGACAAGCCCATGGTCAAACACCATGATGGAAGTACAACACGAAGAGATGAAGATCGACGGACCTTTCACCATGGTAAGACGTGTGTGCTTCAACAACACTATAACCATGATAGATTAGGAAAACTCTTCCTCAGTATATCCTTGAACACTTAGCTCAAGACCCAACTTCTTGCACCATAATTCTTCTAATGCAAGGCCGTGCACAAGGCACCATCTTCTTCCAACCCTTGCACTAATGCACTTACCCATAATTATGGGTCACAAGCACTTGGCATGAAAACTAGGGAAGCCATCTTTGACAACCAGAGGACATCAAGGTGACAATAGCAAGAGCAAGGAAGCAATCCACTGCTAAAAGCCACTCACAATCAGCTGTGATAACCTCTTTTGAGCAGCTCACAATGTCTAAAAGCTCAACAATACACTCTCATGCTAGAATCAAGGAAGAAGTATATATAGATGGACTAAACATGAAGAATGGGACAAGAAATCCCGCTACAAGTGGAAGACATACTGCTCTGGTGGAGACATGAGGAGCTCTACCTCTCAAAGTACTAATGGAACAACCACTACAACAAGGGTCTATCAGGGACGACAGACTCAAGAGGGGGGGAGTGTTGACAGTCAAGGTCATGCACAAGCATACAAGCACATCAAGGAAGTGGACACACAAGAAGAAGGAGCATGTAGGGAGCTCCAAGAAGCACATGTCAAATTTTCAGAAGAAATCCCTATAAAAATAGTGATTTTTATCACTAAAAACCATTGTAAATACCATTTTCCATTTTTGTAACTCCATTTTGTTCAAGCTGAGGAGTCCTCGAGCTTGAGGAGTATTAGAACTATCATCCTACCAATTTTCATAATTTTTAGACTCCGTTTGAGCCCCCAAATAAGCCCTCAAACCTATTTTTTAACTAGGCCAGACACTAGGTCTAGACATGGCCAAAATCACTCAAAAACTATAAAAAGGGCTGGAGAGCTCATTTTTGAGATGATCTGGTTGTAGATTTGAGCTTTGTAAGAGATTTCTTTTGCAATCGAAGTCCTTCCTTTGTTCCACTGGTTGCTCTTACCTTGTGCATGTGTGTGTATGTGTGTGCATGCTTGTGTACTTTCACTCATGCACTTGTGCCATCACTTGATCACGGTCTTCATATTGGTCCTCACGTCTCCACGGATTGACATTTATGAGGTTGATCCTCTCACATTGGTAATTACCATTGGGCTAGAGTGATAGGCCTCTACACTGAAAACAAAGTCTATTAATCTAGTGTAGAATGAAGAATAGGAATTTACTACTGTTTGCAGTTTTGAACCATCTTCTCTTGAACATTGTATGTTTGTAGTAGACTCAGATGTTTGGTACCTTGATAGTGGGGCAACCAAACATATTACCTCGCAACATAGTTTCTTTACTTCACTCGAGCCTTCCCCTATAGGGAATACTATCACATGCACCAACAATTCCTCTTGTTCTATCATGGGAGTTGGTAAGATCATTGTGACTACTGCTGATGGTGTTTCTTTTACATTGTCAGATGCTTTATTTGTGCTAGGGATCAAGAAGAATCTGTTATCAATTTCAGCTTTAGCCAAGACTGGCTTGGTTGTGAAATTTGTTGAAGATAGATGTACAATTCATGATCTATCAAATGGCAAAGTAATTATTGCTTCTGACATTTTATGTCATGGGCTGTATAAGCTCATAGACTATGAAAAAGCTATGGATGATTCATCATGTGCAGTACACGATTCTCACGCTATGTTAGATGCAAAGCTTTGGCATGCACACTTGATCATCTGAATTTTTCTAGTTTGCTATGCCTACAAAAATCTAAAAATGGTGTCCTCTTTGCCTAAACTTGAGGCACTCAATAAACATGTATGTGAAGGATGTATTTTGGGCAAAATGCAACATTCCTCATTCCCAAAAGATGGTTGAGTTTGAGCTACTTACAAATTGTGGCTCGTTCACAGTGATGTCTATGGTCCTATGCAGACACCCTCTTTTGAAAACTATCTTTACTTCGTGACCTTCATTGATGATTTTTCTTGGCATGCATGGGTATATCCATTGAAAGCAAAGTCCGAAGTGTTCTGAATATATGTCTTCTGAATTTAATGCATTTATGGCTGAACATGGGATAAAACATTAATGTACAGTGCCATATACACCTAATGGAGTTGTTGAATGGAAGAACATGTCACTCATGGAGATGGCAAGGTGTATGGTCAAGAGTCAAGCTTTACCACATAGTTTCTAGCTTGAAGCTATTATGAGTGTAGCATATGTACTTAACAAGTGTCCCACTAAAGCATTGCAGTCTATCACTCCATATGAGACTTGGAATGGTCGCAAGCCATCTGTTGCTCACTTGCATGTTTTTGGTTATCTGGCATATGTATTAATGCCTGAACAACAACATAGGAAATTGAATGATAAAGTAGTGAAATGTATTTTTGTTGGGTACAGTTCTGAAAGCAAAGGCTATCATCTATATCATCAACAGACTAAACACATTCTAGTTAGCTGTAATGTTGTTTTTGTGGAAGATGCTATTCAACCATTACTTTCATGTACTAAGGGGACATATGTTAGTTCTAAAGACATGTTTGATACTTTGTTGCCTCTTTTTACAAGTGGATAGTTTAGTGCTAGTCCTAATGAGGCAACTTCTTAGCCTTTGCAGGTTTCATGTGATGATGCAGATCATTCCATTTTTTATGCAGATTTACATGATGCACTTGTTGATGAGAGACCTGATATTGAGGAGGCAAAAACTATGCCAAAATGGTTGGTGCAGACTTTGCATGATAGCAAATTAGATGCAGCTCTATCGTATCGTACTCGTTTTTGGCTCTCATGTTCTTTTGCATTGGATTGCTTACCTATGGCTACCTCTAGTCTCTATGATGAGAATGAGCTTGTTTTGTTTGATGAAGCACAAAATTCAAAAAATTGGATGGTTGCTATGCAATTTGAATATGATGCTATAATGAAGAATGGTACTTGGCCTTCATGTGACTTGCCTCCTAGCAAGAAGGCCATTTGCACTAAGTGGGTATACAAGTTGAAGCATAACCGGATGGAATAGTTGATAGGTATAAGGCTAGGCTTCTTGCAAAGAGTTATGTGCCAGAAAGAGGCATTGATTTTGATGAGACCTTTGCACCTACATGTTGAATGACTACTACTCGTAGCATCTGTGCACTTGCAGCTCATCATGGTTGGAATGTACATTAGTTGGACATTAAAACTGCATTTTAGAATGGTGACTTTCATGAAGAAGTGTATGTTTTACAACCTCGTGGCTTTGTGCAAAAAGGGCTTGAAAACCAAGTGTGCAGGTTGATGAAGGCATTATATGGTTTAAAAAAGCACCGCATGCTTGGTATGAAAAGATACATGCCTATCTGATTGTGATGGTTTTGAGAATAGTCCAATTGAGAGTACCTTACATGTTAAGTGTGCAAATGATGTGCTTCTGATCATTGTTGTGCATGTTGATGGCATGCTACTCACTGGTCCTCATGAGAAACATATTGCTGATTTTAAGGCTGATTCGCATGCCTCATTTCAGATGTCTGATTTGGGGCATTTGCATCATTATTTGGGCATTGAGTTTACGCAAGTTGATGATGGAATAGCTTTGTGTCAAACGAAATATATTGACACATTATTGCAGCATTTTGGCCTTGAAGGCTATAAATCTATTGCCACTCCTATGGAGACAAGTTTATTTACTATTGAGACTTCATGATGCTGGAGGTGCATTTGACGCTGTTCTCTATCAGCAGGCTATTGGATGCTTGCTTTCCTTATGCATTACTGGGCCAGATATTCAGTTTGCTATCTCACAGATAAGAAGGTTTATGCATTGCCCAGGTGTCAAGCATTGGCAGGCCGTTAAACACATCTTTCACTACTTGAGTGGTACCCGACTACTTTGATTGTTTTATCCCAAGGGGGATCACTACCGCCAGATTTACATGCTTTTTCAGACTCTGACTGGGCTGGTTGCTATGACACTCGTGTGTCCGCTAGTGGCTTTTGCTTAATGCATGGTAGGTCATGTATATCTTGGTTGAGAAAGAGGTAGCCTATTGTGGCAACTTCTAGTTGTGAGGTTGAGTATAGGAAAGCTTTCACAACAACTGTTGAGTGTGTGTGGCTCAGATGCCTTATGGTTGATTTGGGTGTTGGTCAGTCTTCTACCACCACCATCTTCACTGACAGTCAGAGCGCATTAGCAGTTGCGAGAAACCCTCTGTTCTATGCTCGGGCTAAGCACATTGAGGTGTATTATCATTATGTCAGGAAGAGGTTCTCTACTAGAGAGATCAGCTTGGCATATGTGCCCACTTAGGAGAGCATTGCAGACCTTTTCATGAAGGCTTTGCCTAGGGAGAATTTTGAATCTTTCCACAAAGCTTTGGGCTTAATTCCTTCTGTGGATTAATTCCACATGGTTTGGCACTTCCTTATTGTTGGGGGATTCTTAGACGAGAAGGAGTTTGAGGGTTTGTAGGAGAAAAGGGAAGAAACAAGAAGAGAAAATACACCTGGAAGCTTCTGCCGATTGATTACAGTAAGACAATTACAATGTTTGAAGTACAAGACAAGTCAATACCTCTGTGCACAATCCCACAGAGTGCCCACTTACAAAATACCAAATATCCCAAAGTCTTCTTGCCGCCGGCCTCCTCTGCACCAGACCTCCACCTATTTCAAGCTTATCCTTGTGCACACCTTGCACCAAGCTTCCACAAAGGGGGAGGAGTGAATACCTTCTGTCGGCACGCGCGCACTGCAGTGAGACCTTGAGATCCTTGGGGGAGTATAGCTTAGCACTCTCTGCACAAATCCTTAGTCACTCTCCATGCACCTTACACTTCCACTTCTCTGCGTCGCACACTGGTGACTGTTGCACTCCCTCTCTTGCTTCACTTAGCCTATGCTTCCCTTGCTTACTCTAAGTTTGGTCCAAGAATAGGCCTTGCCTTGATTTGAGTGTGTCGATCACGTACGCTCCTAACTGCAATGGTATCTTGGTGCTCACTTTGATGTCCCAAGATTGTCTTTCCAAGTGGCAGCCAACGACTCATTGTTTTGTCCTCTAGTGACTTTAGACTAAAACCCAAAATTTTAATGGGGGGGCCATACTTTCACCTGTGCGTACGTTGCCGCTTCACATACCCTCACATTTTCTTTTAAGTCTTCACTTTTGCACCTAAGGGGGGGTTCACTTGGACCTTCCAAAACACTTTAAAACACACTTTGAACCTTAGGGAAATTAGAGAAAATACCTCTACAACCTGCAACTCACTTTCTCCAATTTACCCTTTGTGGACAATTAATTGTGCACTACCTGTGCACTTTGACACCTGCATTTTAGCACTTTGACTTTGCACTTGTTGACTTTGACCTTGACCTTGTTGACTTTAACCAGTTGACTTTGAGCAGTTGACTTTAAGCGGTTGACTTTGATCTTTTGACTTTGATTGCAGTTGACTTTGACCAACATGACTTTTATGGGCTCAACAGTTGCCCACCACCTAATGTGCTCTCCGGGACTATAACCAAAATGCTGAGCATATAGGACACCATGATAATGGAGCTGCAAAAACTGGAAGAGGACATCTGAGCAGCAACCAATTCCACCAGAACAAGCACCAGAAAAGAACCAAAAGTGGGACGCTTTTTTTTTTTTTTTTTTAATGGAAAAGCAAAAAGGATGGAAATGGGAGGGTAGAAGGGAAGGGGCAGGGAGGGCTGATGGGGCTGAGAGGGATAGGGTCGGGAGGGTTAAGGATGTGGCTGGGCAGATGGGTAAAGGGAGGGATTGGGAGAAGGATTATGGGGTCTGGAGAGGGGAAAAATGATCAAACAGGAGAGCTACAGAGGGAGCAAATGGGAAATAGAGAAACAAATGGTGAGAGGAAGTGATAATAGACAATGTGGCCAATTTGTTGAAATAAAAACATGTGGTAATTGTGCGCAAAACATGTGGGTTTGGACCAAAAGTCAGAGAAAAAGAGGGAATTTGGAAAAATAAAGTAAAAAACTGAGTCCAGAGGTGCCAAAAAACATGAAAATGACTCCATTTTTATAAAAATCGGCCAACCGAGGCACAATCCAGAGCCAAAAGGTTTGAGCCATAAAAAGTTAAAAAAATATATATAATAATAATAATAATAATATATATATAGATTTTTTTTTTTGCACGCTCAGACAGAAAAAAAGAAAATAAAATAAATAATAAAAATAAAATAAAATAAATAAAAAAAATAAAGGAAATAAAATAAAATAAAATGAAATAATTACATTGGGGGGGGGAGGGGGGTGGTGCGGGGGGGGGGGGGGGGGGGGGGGTCAGAACGGGGGGCGGGGGGGGCTGTCAGAACGGGGGGCGGGGGGGGGGGGGGGCTGTCAGAACGGGGGGGAGGGGGGGGGGTTTGTGTCAAAAAGAAGAAAACGCCTTGGGGGCCCTTTTTTTTTTTAAATTTAAATTTAATTATCCAAAAAACAAAGAAAAATACCTGAAAAATCCAAATAAATTGCAAAAAAAATCCAAAACATCTTCAAAAAATTCTAAAAAAATTTCCTAGAGTGTTAGGCCAGTTTCTTCACTCAAAACCATAGAGAGCTTCCTTTATTCCTCAAATTTGGCAAGAAAAAGACTCATGAAAAAGGAGACAAATTATAGAAAAATTCTAAAAATTGCTTGAAAAATTTGAAAAAATTCCTAAAAATTCCAAAAATTGTACATTCGCAAAGTTGATGAAATGGCTACTAAATTTGCTAAAAACTCAAGAAACAAGCATGAACTGGATAAAGAAAACTACTAAAACTTAAGAAAAAATGACGAGAAAAGACTATGTACAACCTAGACAAATTTTGCAGGTTCCAGGTGATCCAAAAATCTTCACTTTTGTTGATGATAGGCCTTGAGCCTTGTATTGTTGACTCAGAGAGACTCCTCCATAATCTGCAATTGTACTACACTTCATTGATTTTGTCTTCTCCTTGGGCACACTGGTCATCTGATAGGGGTACCCTAAATCCTTCATTAGAATGTTATCTCCTCCAGCAACTTTATGACTTAATCTGCAAAAGTTTATTTTGATTATTCCAGCTTCTTCATCCAGTGGAACCCTATGTTTCCAAAGACTTGTAGGTGCTCCTTCCACATTCTTGTAAAGCCCTGCACTTGCTATCATTAAACTTGACATAACAATTGATATCCATACCAGGATCCATAAAACAGTGGCCATTGATATATGTTTTGAAGCATCTTCATCACGGCTACACTTAAGGACTTTGCTTTTCTTCTCTTTTCCATGGCCTTTGACTGAGACTGTTTCAACCTGAGTGATTTCCTCTTTTTCTTCATATGCTTCTTCTCTACTTGAGTTTGGGAAAATTCCATAGCAGGAAGATGGGTCTTCTGCATGGAGCCAAGCCAACATGTTTTTATCTTCATATAAACCTGCTCCTTCAAATAGATCTGCTTCTGGGTTGTCCACCACTTCTTCTTCCATACAAATACCAATTGTCTGCATCATACTAGTATTTCTCTGATTGTCTGGTCCTTCTTCTAAAATTATTTGCTGCAACTCTTTTCCCTCCTGCTTTACCCACATTGTGTCTTTGCCCCAGTCATGCAACACATTGGCATGCCTTAACCAAGGTCTCCCAATTAACAGGGGGAAACTTCCTTCTACCTGTGGCAGCCTTAAATGCAACCATTGTAGGTATCAACTCTGTTGAATTTGCCTTCATACTTTGTGCATGAGCTCTTGAATTGTATGATCCCATTCTTGAGCTAATCTGATCATGCCCTTCAATTTTGAGGAGATTGAGGACATCGCTTGGAGTTTGGGCCTTCGGCTAAGATCATATGGCATAATGTTCTGCTTCCCTATCCGTTGGCTTGCTTTAGGCTCAACTTTGATTGCAAGGTGAAGTACTTTAAAGAGATATTGTCAGTGAAGACTTTTGTGTGTTTTTCTTCCACATAGTGGTGCCACTTGCATAAGCAATGAAGAAATATGAGCATGCTCAAAATTTGACAGCATGTAAAATGGGGACCCTCCGTTCTGATCGATGGGGGGGATAGACGTCTTCAGACTTTAATGCATTTCCGATTTAATGTGGGACAAAACATCATTGTACAGTGTTGTATACACCTCAAGAGAATGGAGTTGCTAAAGTGAAGAACATGTTACTCATGGAGATGGCGAGGTGTATGGTCAAGAGTCAAGCTTTACCATAGTTTCTGACTTGAGGTCATTATGTGTGTAGCATATGTACTTAACAAGTGTCCCACTAAAGCATTGCAGTCTATCACTCCATATGAGGCTTGGCATGGTCGCAACCCATGTGTTGCTAACCTACATGCCTTTGGTTGTTTGGCATATGCATTAGTGCCTGAACAACAACACAAGAAATTGGATGATAAAGTAGTGATGTATTTTTGTTGGGTAAAGTTCTGAAAGCAAAGGCTGTCATCTATATCATCCACATATTAAATGCATTTTGGTTACCCATGATGTTGTTTTTGTGGAAGATGTTATTCAGCCATTACTTTCATGTACTAAGGAGACATCATTTAGCTCCAAATATGTATATGACACCTTGCTACCTCTTTTTATAGGTGGATAGTATAGTGCTAGTCCAAATGAGGCAACTTCTCAAATTTTATAGGTTTCACATGATGGTGTAGCTCACTCCATTTCCGATGCAAATTTACATGATGCACTTATTGATGAGAAAAATAATATAGAGGAGGAAAAAACTATGCCTAAAGGGCTGGTGAAGACTTTGCGAGATAGCAAATTAGATGCACCTCTATCATATCATACTCGTTTAGGCTCTCATACTACTTCTCTTAGATCAAATTGCTATGATATGACTGCCTCTAGTCTTTGTGATGAGAATGAGCATGTTTTGTTTGATGAAGCTCAAAATTCTGAAAGTTGGATGGCTAATATGCAATCAGAATATGATGCTATTATGAAAAATGGTACTTGGACTTTATGTGAATTGCCTCCTAGCAAGAAGGCCATTAGCACAAAGTGGGTATATAAGCTGATGCATAATCCTAATGGAACAGTTGACAGGTATAAGGCTAGGCTTGTTGCAAAAGGTTATGCTCAAGAAAGCGGCATTGATTTTGATGAGGCCTTTGCTCCCACATGCTGAATGACCACTATTTGTAGCATCTGTGCACTTGCAACTCATAATGGTTGGAATGTACATCAGTTGGATATTAAAACTACAGTTTTGAATGGTAACTTGCATGAAGAAGTGTGTTTTTTCAACTCATGGTTTTGTGCAAAAAGGGCATGAAAACAAATTGTGCAAGTTGAAAAAGGAATTATATGTTTTGAAGCAAGCACCACGTGCTTAATATGGAAAGATACATGCCTATCTGATTGCACATAGTTTTGAGAACAATCCAACTGAGAGCACCTTATATGTTAAGCATGTAAATGATAGGCTTTTGATCATTGTTGTCGATGTTGATGACATGCTCCTCACTAGCCTCATGAGAAGCATATTGTTGATTTTAAGGCTGATTTGCATGCCTCATTTGAGATGTCAGATTAGGGCCATTTGCATCATTATTTGGGCATTCAATTTATGCAAGTTGATGGCAGAATAGCTTTGTGTCAAACAAAATATATTGACACATTATTTTAGCATTTTGGCCTTGAAGACTACAAACCTATTGCCACTCCTATGGAGACAGGTTTATGGTTGAGTCTTCATGATGTTGGAGATGCGTTTGATGTTGTTCTCTATCAGTAGGATGTTGGGTGCTCGATATTATGCAATCATTAGAGATAATTTATACAGAAAAGGAAGAGATGGGTACCTAAGACTATGTGTCCACGAGAGTGAATATCTCAAGATTTTAGAAACTACTCACCAAGGTCTATTTATAGGTCTTTGGTGTCCAATCCTCCACATGGATGCTCATACTTATGTGAAGCAGTGTGACATTTGTCAGCAAACTCAATATCAGATACGTAAGGACGAGATGCCACTAAGACCCATGATGGGAGGATGTACATTCTCAAAGTGGGGCATACACTTTGTTGGTCCTATTAACCCCCCAGCTAAGAGTTCAAATGTTGAGTATATTATTGTTGCCATGGATTATCTAACCAAATGGGTAAGAGTAAAAGCCACTAGGAAAAACGATGTGTAAACTACTACCAAGTTTGTCTTTAAGAATGTGTTTACAAGATATGGTTTTCCAGTAGAATTGGTCAGTGACCGTGGTACCCACTTCTTGAATGAGGTCACTACATATTTATTACAAGAATTCATGGTCATTCAAAAGAAGTGAGTGGCAGAGGGAAGGTGGGTTGCAATGGTAGAATTAGTGGTAGGGTTGGATCAAGCCCTTGGGGGGGTCTCGTCATCCTTGTCTGGTGGGTGACATTTGCATGTTGGGGCCCTTTCTTGGGGAATAGTATGACAAGTGGCCTGCCATCTTCACCTTCAAAGGGA